>LGRX02000642.1:0-79217 GCA_001247695.2 Cymbomonas tetramitiformis | reverse complement strand
ACAGGCGGATAAACCGTTTTCCTAGGAAATATTGCTGCATCTGCTGACTTTTGACATTAATGTTAAAACAGGCGGGATCAACTGTTTTTCAAGGAAATATTGCTGCTTCTGCTGCTTTTTGACATTAATGTCAAAACAGGCGGGATCAACCGTTTTTACAGGAAATATTCCTGCTTCTGCTGACTTTTGACATTAATGTCAAAACAGGCGGGATCAACTCTTTTTCCAGGAAATATTGTTGCTTCTGCTGACTTTTGACATTAATGCCAAAACAGGCGGGATCAACTCTTTTTCCAGGAAATATTGCTGCTTCTGCTGACTTTTGACATTAATGTTAAAACAGGCGGGATCAACTCTTTTTCCAGGAAATATTGCTGCTTTTGCTGACTTTTGACATTAATGTCAAAACAAGCGGGATCAACTCTTTTTCCAGGAAGAGTTCAGGACTTTACCTTTTCGGGATGTGCGCGTAGTGCCCAGGCCTCTCAGCGGGAAGCTTGGCCCACAGCATCGGCGGCTCGTCACGCAGTTTGCCATGCTGCGCGTAGGATTCTCTGACGGCCTCGCCGTCGTTCTCGTTGCCGCGAGGGTTCTCTCCAAACCAGCAGTCGGAAAGCTTCGCTTCTTTTTTTAATTCGACTAAGTGCGCCTCAAAGATCTCCTGGTAGTTGTGTCTGACCATGCTCCGTTCGGGCGCTGGACTCTTAGGAGTTGCTGCTTTTTTAGACTTAGGTCCCATTTCCTTTGAATAGTTTTAATAAGTTAGAATCAAACGGTTCAGAGTTAAGTGGTGCCCCGCAAAAAATGCTTCTTAAACTTACAGTATTTCTTCAAGGTTCCGCCTTTTTTTGGATTGTTGACTTGTGACACTTGCTGGCCTTACGCGCGACAGCTGTCCGTGACTTTCTTTTTTTATTTTTTCGCGTGCGCGTTTTACCGCGGTGTGACAGACACTGATAAAATTTGACAGACGCGTAGAGTGTAACAGTACTCGTAGCAAAGCGCGAATCCCAACGGGCGACACAGACGAAGTTCCGATCTCACGATCGCCTGACGCTAACGATGACAGTGCCACTGCAGTCGCGTACATTTACCGCGACGCCACCCACGCGTTATGGCATGTCATGTTGGGACGCAAAAAGCGAAGCACTCTCGCGCACGTAATCCTACGGTCAGATGGCCTAGTGGAGACCTCTTTTTGAGATCGATCCGCCTAGTATTAATAGGATGGGGAGGTTTGTGTGCTCCTTTTTTCTTCCATTTTCTGGAGGGAGGAATAGAGTACCTTCGGTGCGATGATACCCACGTAGCACACGCCACACGGTGCGCTCGCCACGAAGCATTGACGGACTTATAGAACTACGGTATGCGTTCGTTGCATCTTTGATGCAAAGCTTCTTACCTGCAGCGCTTGATCTCGACGATGAAGTTCCGATCGAGTCATCAGATGCCGAGTGCAGATCGTGATATCGATAAGTCTAGTACGATAAAACAATCCACATAGGTTTCGTATGATACCGGGGATTCGCGCATATTGCCATAAATTAATTGATAATCGACTATGTGCCGGAGCCAAGGATATGGCCTGAGCTATCAATTAACACTATAGATACTGAATGCACACGCGTGATGCGCAATTGCAGTGATTAACTTTAGCAGCATTCGACCACGTTACTTTTTTGTGTGTAAATGCTCCATATAGTATCGACCGCCAGCGGCTTATTTTCTCGCCGGATCATGATGTTTTGCAAAAGAAGGGTCAATGATAAGAGAAATCAAAGTAGAATGTCGTGTGTATTTAAAATGCACTGTATGTAATTTCAAATAATATGGTCACGTCGCCATTATACATGAATCCACAAGACAGCAGTTGCAGTAGTGGTGCCGCAATTACACCACCAGAGAGACCAACATCGACACTGCAGAGTGGACGCGGGTTCCGGAGTCAAAGTGCAAATTTCATTCCAACAAAAGCTGAAGATGTCGAGGTGGACCTGACATACCGCCAAGCAGAATTTTACACAAAGCGGCGACAGTCTGCGCACAAATTATGGCGAGATCATAATACGTACACAGACACATTAAGACGCGAGCACCTTGGGAATCGGTACCCGCGAAGGGGACACCACTGGCTGGCGACATTGAATTTCCTGGGGAAGCCTTTCCCTTGGTACGAACCCTAATGTTTATATCATAGAACTTACTTGTGCGCGTGGAAAGTAATGTACTTACTCGCACGCCGTGCAGCACGCTGTAGCATCGCTCATATGGCGAGCTAATCAGTGTGTGTATTATGTGATAACGTCGAACGTGAGATTTCCAACGAATATAGTCGAAAGCCATATAATATTCATCAGTATGATTCATATACGCATACCGTCAAACAACTGCATATGTTCACCACACAATGTGGCACGCGCACACGCATGCACACACATATACTGCACATTTGAGTCGCAGAATCGGCCATATATCCACATATGGGTGTTTTAAAAAAATGATATCCATGGGTTGGGGTTTTCCCGAAACAAATATCCGTGGGCTGGGTTCCTTAAAAATGGAAACCCCACGATTTACCCACAATGAACCCATGGGTATTTTAAGTGAAAATTAGTCGATACGCGCAAAATTGCGGAGAGTCCGTATGGACTTGATAGGCGCATAGGCGCTACGTGGGATGGAGATATAAATTATATCGGAGATAAGAAATATAATGTCGGGGGTGGTATATATTTCATTTAACAGGGTGAGATATCATCATATCCGTAATGACACACCGCACAATATGTTCTACACAACAGGATAATTCTTTTGTGCATATGTAATCAAATGTTCACAGCAAAATGATCAAATATTCATTGAGGTATAATCAAATATTCATTGCAAGATAACCAAATATTGATTGCAGTATAATCATATATCTTATATGAGACCATCTGGTTTGTTAAGTCAGACACTACTGCTTATATCATTCATAATCCAAACCTAATTGTGCTTCCTCCCCCAGGGTCCCGTTGCAATCACTGTATTTCATTTTGTACCTAGTCCAGACGTGCTGTGAAGGTGGCATATGCACTTTACTGTTGACAATAATAACCCGAGTGTGTTTGGCATGATAAGCAGGGTCTTTATTGGGATTTGCATTATTCCTAGCAAGGGAAAACAAGTTTTCGGTATTGTCCTCATGTGTGATGTGGGAAGAGACTTGCTTGAAAACAATGAAGTCAAGTGGGAAACGGCGTTTAACTCCTATGGAGCGGATAGAACATTTTGCGAAAAATATATATTCTACAAATGCACCGTGTTCGTGGTATATGGTCTCATGCTAGGTGCACGAGATTCGACATATGTTCCACAACCCGTAGAAGGTTATGTTGAGCGCTATTGCATGCATGCGCACATGATATATACAACGATATAATATCAACAATATACAAGCAAAAAAATACGCTTTCCAGGAACCAAATTTGTGAAAATTGAGTTCTCGCAACTGCATAATCGAGTAATAAGTCATCCCACGACCATAAAACAATCGCCTTAATTCATGTTTTGGAATAGGTAATGATCTCTTTTGTCAAACACGTCGATATATCGAAATATTTAAGCAAGCATGCGGGGAAAAAACCAAAAAACAAGAGAAAAACATTAGTTTTACAATGTTTTCCATACTTAAGGCGTAAATGGAGTGTTTTTAGCAATAAATGAATATCTGGAACGTATACATGGCCCATATGAAGAGCATGGTGATGTGATATAATACAAACCATTGAACCGACATACCCATGTCGATGTATGCCACCAACGCTGTGATTTCTCACAATTTAGGATAGATTTGCCACATATTATGCATCCCATGACTCGGGCAACTTTGGGGATTCGATCACAACAAAATGCCCCGTGCGTAAGGTATATATAATAGGTATATGTGCAAAATCCATTCTTGAGCATTAATGATACTTATCGCGGTGGGCGTGCGAAGCTTGGATGTGTGATTGCAACGAGTCCTGTCAGTTCGAGCTGTGAATGTACTATGCTCTGAGCGGTCAAAGTGTTCGTATACGGTACACACTGCTCCATAGGGGTTAACCTCAGACACCACAGAGTCGAGACGGAGCACGTCACAGAAGCATACTGTACACGCCAACCGGATACCTTGTATTATATATAGGGCTCAGGAATCCGTGACGTGAAGGCGGGTAGTTGATACTTGAATTCAAGAATTCTAAGTTAGCTACTCCAAGTCAAGACAGGCTACAAGTTTCGTGGCACAAGACGGACTCACGAGTACAAGATCGTGCAATTGAACGCTCTGCGCTGCAGCTGCTCTAGCCTGAAACCCCGATGTCCACGTGGGTACCGTGGGTTTCGTGGTTTAAAAAGATTTCATATCCATGGGCTAGGTTTTTTAAAATAACCCAACCCAGCCCAATACCCATGGGTTCCACTGGAATCATGAACAGGACTGCTCCAGGCACACTGAGCTCGCTGGATAATTAGGCTAGGTCAGCCATCCAAGACCAACAACGCCATATTCCGCGGATGCAAGAAGAGTCACGCGGAGAAGAATTCCGGATTTGAGCTATCGTCATTTGCAAAGCCACTGTAGAATAACTAAAGCATTTCGTCACTTCTAGTATATCCGACAAGCTTATTATTTCCCCTGCAATGGTACGTACGTGTCACACTCATTAACAAGGCAGTCCATAACCAGTGTTCGGCCCTTGCGCCTAAGGGGGCGACCCCACTATAACATGTACACCCTCACGGTGTGTGACTAGAGGAGCTGAGCAAAGAAGTGCTCGTCGCATTGTCCGTTAATTTTTCTGCTGTTCATCGCATCATGTTGTAAGTACAAATACCTGAGAAGTCAGAGGTTTTGCCGACATACGCGTAACAAATACAAGGACACAGGGCTCGATTTATCTGCTAATTTTATTTGCTCAGTTTTGTATGTCACATTGTGCATAATTCTGGTTTGACTGGGAGTATGTAGCCTTCGTTCTCGCAAACTTGAGCCACCGGTGTATCGATGTGTTGATACAATAGTATGTATCCGATGTCTGACGGCACAGCAGGCGAATTCTACTGGTCTACTTGATTTATGCTTCGCTGGTCGTAACAAGTACAATCATGATTTGTGAGTGGAGTACTGAGGTGAGTGTCAACATGCACTAAGTATCATGCAATGTATATGCAATGTATGCATCAGTCACTCTAAGCATGGCAAAAATGCACGGAAAGCAGATGCTTTCAATGATATACAAGTCACCATCAGTGATGGCAGTGCCCTGTGTAGAGGAGTGTTACTTCCAGTATGCTCTTGTTATTCGCTCTGCTGGCTTACCACCACTCATTATTTGATTTTTAAAAAGCAACAGTGGCATCCAATAATCAAGTCAGACTGTGATAATCACAACGTGTGTCCCTGCTGGGCAACAGGGCATACAATAAGGCTATGCACAAAACGATCCACAGTCTATGCAAACCACACATATGTATGATTCATTGTCGGTGAATGGTAAATACATCAATGTCATATTCATCAGAGTTGTGCTACGCCCGATATGGTTTGTGCGCGCATGACAAATGGCGCGTGTTATGTGCAAACATGCATCTGGACCGTTGTGTTGACAATGTGTGCCCTCGTGAACAATTCTTGAAGTAGCACTTGCGCTGATCATCAGGAACATATTGTTTATTGTGGGCATGAACAATATGATGTATGTAACCGCACCGATCACTCTCGAGCGGGTCGCTACCATAGTTAGAATAGGTATAATGTATATGTGTCCTGAGCTGGGCTTCGGAGCCAGCTTGCTCGTTAACTCACAGTTGATACTCTACTCAATATTACTGATTGTATGCTGTGCTTCCATTGTCATGACTATGTACTTCGGCAGGGCCTCCCCTTGCCTTCGTGCAAGCCGTTGTGCTCTCAATGCGACCTGAGCCGAAGAGATGAGGAGCTCCAGACTCCGTTCCGCTGTCTTGTGGTGTGGAGCTGTTGTCGGTCGCCCAGATGGCGGCTTTCTCCCCGCCATGTGGCGAACGCCCGCTTTTGCAGTAAAATTCCCATGTAAAAACTCCTAAATATTTCCTCTATCTCTGTTTTATCTTCAGAATTTCAACATAAAACCTTTTCCGCGCAAGCGTCCCACATCGGAACACCAACTGGAACACCAATCAGCGACACCAACTGGAACACCAATCAGCGACACCAACTGGAACACCAACTGGAACCCCAAAAGAAAAATAAATAAATAAACTCAATTATAAGTTGAGTCGACTATTTGTACTATGGCGCCGTGCCCTTTTTACCTATTACCACTAATAGGTTATATCCGATTCAGTACTGCACAATTATGCAAAGCAAGTAACTCGGTCGACAAGATTGTGTTGCGCCCCCCCCTGAAGCCGACGGCTAAGGCTAGACAGTTATCCGATCCGCAGTGGCACAGTGTATTGTTCGGATGCTGTGCGGATGAGCTTTAAACAGGTAAGGGCTTAGCCAGTATTCTACGATGAGGAACCGGCTTGCAAGTGGTCCCCAGGCAGTGTGGGACCCTAAGCAGTCTACGTATCAAATGATCGAGTTCTTAGGATCTTCGGGCAAGCCGTATCCCGCGGCCCCACATTTTTCACCGCATAAAACAACAGAGATTCCGCCGCTGAGAAAAAAGTAACCTTTTCAGGAAAAGCGGCTCAAGGTCTAGGTTGGCAGCACGTGATTCATTATTCTCTGTTGAAGCCCTCCGATTTTCACAGTAGCCTGCTTCGATCAAAGGCAATACGTGCTGTCTGATTTGAGTGTCTTCACTTAGATTTGAAAGGCTATCCATATTCTACTTTGAACAATTCTCGCCCCTCAAGGCTCAGGGAGCACGAACGCGGTTGTGCTCCTACCGTGGGCGATGCAGCCGCTGGCTGTGATTCAGAGCGTTTGCCTGTAGTGGCTCCCTTATTCCACAACATGGATCTTCGAGCCTTGGGCTCGTTGCGGGTACCCCTCCCCCCTGTGTGGAACACCAACTAGAACACCAACCGAAGGAACACCAACTGAAGGAACACCAACTGGAACACCAACTGAAGGAACACCAATCAGCAACACCAACTGGAACACCAACTGGAACGCAACTGGAACACCAACTGGAACGCAATCAGACACCAATAAACACCTGCTGGAACACCAATCAGGACACCAACTGGAACACCAACTGGAACAATCAGCGACACCAACTGGAACGCAACTGGAACACCAACGAAGAACACCAACCTGAAGGAACACCAACTGAAGGAACACCAACTGGAACACCAACTGGAACACCAACTGGAACACCAATCAGTGACACCAACTGGAACACCAACTGGAACACCAATCAGCGACACCAACTGGAACACCAACTGGAACCAACTGGAACACAGCGACCAACTGGAACACCAACTGGAACACCAATCAGCGACACCAACTGGAACACCAACTGGAGCCAACTGGAACACCAACTGGAACGCAACTGGAACACCAACTGGAACACCAACTGGAACACCAACTGGAACGCAATCATGACACCAACTGGAACACCAACTGAAGGAACACCAACTGGAACACCAATCAGCGACACCAACTGAAACACCAACTGGAACACCAACTGGAACACCGACTGGAACACCAACTGGAACACCAACTGGAACATGAACCAGCAACACCAACCAGCAACACCAACGAGTGAGAGCATGCCGCATCACACATCGTTGTCTAAGGGTCGTGTTTTACCGGTCGGCAGATCGGACAGTGGCAGTTTGAGCAGGGAGGGGAGGGTGACCGTCCAAAACGTCGCAGGCGACACAACTGTCACCCTCCCTTGTCGCTACGGGATCTGTCGCACAGAAAATCTGATGCCCAAAAAAAATCCCAGGAGACATCAACGGGAGGGGGGTGTACACTGCTACCTTCGAATAACCGAAATTATAGTGCCAATGATTTTGAATTAAATTATATTACGATTCATGCACATAAAATGTGCAAGCATGATTATCACATTTAAATTTGTCAATTTACCATGCAAGTGGCTAGCGATTGCGGGCCAAAACTTCAAGGTATAATATGCTGTAAGAGGTCTCTATTCCTAGGATTTTGCCGAAGGCTGACCAAGTGATTATATGGCATTAACTGATCCAGCCAAAGATTGGTCTTATAGTCAAGTGAGGCCCGAGTGGTGCATCTGATGCGATTTTGTGCACTACTGATCAGATGGGTAAAGAACGGACAATACAACATACAAGCATGGACCCATACTGTAATGAACTATATGAGGCAGATAACTTTCTGGGATTGAGCAACTTTCTCAACTGGATTGTTGCTCTGCTTATGGGGGAGCGACTACGTAGCGCATATGCGCGATGGTGGGAGGGCCGAATTATATGGGGTGCGCTTGTCAATCGAACACGGGATATTTTACGGCAGGTACGTAGATGAGTGTATGATAATTAGAGGAGTCTAAACAACCTTTGTCGCATACATGGATTGTTGTACCTGAAGTTGTGCAAGTTGTACAGGCAGTGTGTGCTTTGCATTCCGGTTGACAGAATCTTTGTTGCTGATGAGTAGTTAGAACCACTAGTAGGGGGATGGTACTCCTTATTTTCCGCACTGTGCCGACCGTTGGTAGCTGTTCCATTTTTAGTATACTGCGCTAAGAGTGATCGAGAACATACTTGCTTGAGTTTGAACTGTGACATGTTAGGACCCTTATGTGGCGAGGTGACCACGGGAGAAATCCTTTTTCGGAAAAGCCCACTGACGAGTACCCGTGGCTGGGACAAAACGCGTATGGGTTGCCAAAACACATCACAGTATTTATTTTAGCAATTTATTACCTGTGGTCCTGTTTCACTAATCATATTCTGATTATTTGCAACACTGTTTAGAACTTAGACAACGCCTAACATGCGCTGCATATGCAATGCAAAGATATACAGCTTGTCAATACGGTATGCCTCAATATACATTGTCATATGCTGACACGCAACGTTCTTTACACGAGAACGTCTGAATAATTATGTAGGACACTTTTGATTCCCTGCCTCCCACACAGCATTTTCCTAGCCGAGCTTCCCAAATATATATTGCACTGCCAAGTGTATTGAGACTGTCAAAGGGAATGGTTTGATGACGCACCACAAATTGATGAGGGCGCTTGGATGACGAATGGTAACACAGGTTTTGATATACATACCTACTCATCTTCCCAGCGATCTACGCCGGATTGAAAGTTTTAGTGGCATTGGCCTTGATGATGATAGTGGCACCAGTCAATCGAGGAGCATGTCTCAACAAGACGTGCCAGCGGTGAATGGTGATACAGGATGCACAAGCCACCATACTAATGGGCATGACGTGGGTGATCGTACAAGCTCACTTCGCAATGTGCACCGTTCAAACTCACAGCCCACATATCGATTGCAATCTGGTGCTTCAATGCTCCAGCATCAACACCTGCTTTCATCGGCACCACCTGCACGGGTGTCTACACCAACCCGAGTACCTTCTCTTACCCAACTGATCTCGTCAACTCCGACTGTTCAGGCGTCTACTTATGCAAAGGACCTATATAGACGTGTAACACAACGTATCGAGGTTGCTGGTTGGATAGTGGCTGTGCCCTTTTGTTTGAAATATCATCTTCGAGGAGAGAAGGCCGACGCCGCAGAGATGATGTGGCAACAGACCCTTAGCGCTGAAAGTGGGCGTTTCAGTGCAATTATGGATGCCACTTTCTCTTCAATGTGCCAGGTTTGTGACACACACACAACGACGACAATAACACGATTGGTAGACAATGATTTCATCATTGAGCTCATATCGGAATGATCAGTCCTTATACATATCTATATATTAGTGTGCTTGCATAAGTAACATCTAAGTTACATGGTTCATAATGTGTCCCTTTCAGAGTAGTAGCGCATAAAACATGAGCACTCACTAAAAGCAGGGATTGGGAGACAACGAGCATAACAGTGGCAACGGCTGGGGCGTAGGGGGGCGGTGATGATAACGATTCAACTACACATTGATGCATTGTCCACAACAGAGACAGGTCCACCCCATCTTCGATAGCGGGGTCGTGTTTTTTGCCAGTATCCGTCTCCCTAAAAACCCTCTCGCATTTTAGAGAGTGACAGCCCTTGCTGGCCGGCCTGGGTTAATCATGAAGCCAGCAGGGTGGACATGTCTGAATGTGTTGGACACTTTTGATTCCCTGCCTCCCACACAGCATTTCCCTAGCCAAGCTTCTCAAGCCGAGTTTCCCGCGCGCAATGGAAGCCTGTCTGTTGTCTGTTCTAAAAACCGAGAATCGAATGCTGAAAGCAGTTTCAAGATTGCTATCAAGGCAAATTTGTAAATGATGGCTAAAACAGGCTATTCACTAGGTGGAGAAGTAAGATTGCAATAAGGAATGTTACACAATACGTTTGTCAACAAAGGTGATGTATGTATACCGACAGGGGTGAAATCACCGAATGTCATCAAGCAACTTCCATCATTAATCCTATCCAAATCTGTTTCATTACACTCTAGCTTACTACAAAGCGGCTGACATGCACCAAGCGACAGAGGCATCCAATAGTAAACACGGACCGCGACTTACATGTACATGACTGATAAGACATAAACATACGCGACGCTTTACCCGGTGCGGGCGGGGAATGTAAGACTGCAATGGCAATTTACGGACGTAACATCGTATCGCTTTGCAATTGATGTAAACTATGCACATTACCGTGTACGCAGTGTGATATCATGGTGGCGAGGCACACCCGATTTCAGTATATAATGGCATAATATACGGTAGGTCTCTGACCGTATCTGAAATCTGTACCAATACTGAAATATGTTACTAATACCGATGCTAACGGGTATACACCAAACAAAAGTAACGAGCGAGCATACGAGATCTCGAGGACCCGAGTTCTCGTTCCACCTTAGGCCCAGCCGATGAAGCATGAGTTGGACTTTTTCTCAACGCAGAAAGCCTTCTCGCTGAGAGTCAACCAGCAGCACCAAAAAAATCGGCAATGTACGGCAGCACTCGTGAACAAGGCTACAATTAAGCAATTGCAATATCTTTATGGCAGGAAAGATTGACCAGTATTTTGACAGGGTGAGCAACAGCTCTTCCAAATAATTACTATAAGCTAGAACAGCCTCCACTGGGCTACAATTCATGTCTTGTACTTTTAAGGCGTGCCCTTTCGGATCTCTGATCGATCTGTCCTTTGTCGGCTGGCATATCATCATCTGCCACCTATACAAATCCTAATCAGAGAATCTACTCATCTATCTAACTTATCTTGTTGCCTCTGACTCTCTTCCTCCGAGGGGGCAACTCAGATTCGTCATCACTGTCAACCAAGTAACGAGTAGGAACAGTCTACTGAGAGGTTGTCTAGGTGCCATTAGCCAGACTAGTGGTTTATGGTCACCTTGCAATTGAAACTCGGTCCAGATGCGGTAATGTCGCCAGGTTTGCGTAGTGTAGTGATGGAGAGCGCAAAGTTCCCTTTCGCCAGCATGGTAGTTCTACTCGGCTCCATTAAACTGTCTGCTCTCAAAGGCGATAGGTTGCAGTCCATTTCCCACATCTTGCATCAGTACGCCCCCTAGCGCCACTCCACTGGTGTCGGTCTGTACCACGAAAGGGTGCCGTCCCTCGGCCGCCGCTTTCATATCAGGTAACGCCAAAGGGGGGGGAAGAACATAGCGCCTTCTTAATTTCCTCGAAGGTCCAGCGCTGCATGGGTCCCCATAGCCAGGCGACATCCCCTTTGGTGAGCTGTGTCAGAGGTTGTGCCACTTCGGAGAAGCCCAGCATGTAACGCCGGTAGTACCCAGCTAACCCCAGAAATTGACGCACATGCGTGGCGTTTTCCAGAGCGGGCCAGTCCCTGATGGCGGCCAGCTTGTCATGTTGAGGTTGACTTCATTCGCGTGAGATAACGTGCCCAAGGAAGCGTATCTGGGTGTGAAGTAGCTGACACTTAGACTCCTTGAGGTAGATGCCTTGGTTCTCGCAAACTTCCATAAATTGCTTGATTTGCGAATGGTGCTCCTCCAGAGTGGTGCTGAAGAGGATGCAGTCGTCAAAGAATATCTTGACGAAAGGAAGATGTCCCAGAGCGCGCTGCATTCGCCGCTGATAGCAAGAAGGAGTGTTGGTCAACCCCATGGGCATCACCAACCACTCATACGAGCCGTAGGGGGGTGAACGCGGTCTTTTCCACATCTTAAGGCGCCATGGCCATCTGTCAGAACCCGTCTACCGCATCGAAGGAGGAGAAGTATTTGGCCCCGTGCATAGAGTCGAACAGCTGCTGAATGTCGGGAAGTGGGTACTTGTCTTTGACTGTCAGGCTGTTAATTGCCCTGAAGTCGCAGACCACCCTGAGTACTTCAGGTTTCCCAGGCTTGGGAACCATCAGTACTGGTGCGGCGAACGGACTGGAAGAAGGCCTGATGTAACCCTTGCTCAGGAGTTCATCTAAGCGTTCTCGCAGTTGATTCACCATGGACATCTTGTAGGGTCTCTTAGCAGGCGCGATACCATTCCAGCCCTCTTGCAGTCGCACATGGGCCACTTCGTCTTTTCGCAGGGCGTCAAAGGTTGGCAGCGCTTCGCGGATAACTCGGGGTGAGAAGGACTCGGTCAACTGTTGAAACTTCTTTCTCTATTCTGGGGAGATGGACGGGTCCTCCAAATTCTCACTGGTGGCCACCGCTGATAACATGGAAGTCCCTACCAGAGGTGTCGCATAGGCCACCAAGATGTCGTGTGGGGTCGCGGCGCTGTCCGTTCCAGCGTATCTACGCCGATAGGCTTTGATCTCCTTGCTCGCTTGGGCCGCTGATAACATCAATATCGGCTCCAGAGCCATTGCGGTTCTCTCGCCTTTTCGCGTGGAGCTGCGCCCCGGCGAACATCCTAGTATCCGCACGGATTTGCCATGATGACGAAACTTGACTGATCCCCACCCATCATAGTCCAGAGTGACCGGCGAGAGGTGTCTCAACCACCTTCCTCCAAGTGCAATGTCCACTTTGATGCCCAGAGGAAGCACTCGCATCTTGATGACCTCCAAGTACGTTCCTTCGGAAGTCTCCGCTGTCAGCTTGCCATAAGCGACTTGCGCAGAGGTTTGCACTGACCCATCCGCGAGAGTGCCGTTTAGGGGCGTTCCATTAGCGCGAACCGTGAGGTTCAATCTCTTGACGCACTCACTGGAGATGAATTCGTCTGAGGCGCCAGAATCCACCAGTACGCGCACTTGCTGTCCTTTCAGCAATGCCCAAAATACCAATAGCAGCGTTCCCTCTTTGTCCCGAACGGCAGTCAGCTGGCTGTCTTGGTTCCACATTACTTGACCATCGCGTCGCAGATGTGCACAGATGGCTGCTCGCACTGGGTGATGCAAAGGTACGCGCTGCTTGGACCGGATAGGTCGCGTGCGAGGTGGTGCAGGCTGAGGAAGAGGATCAGGACCAAAATACCACCCACCCTCCAGGTCGCGGTCTGCTTGCCGCTGCCGCTCCTTAGCGCGTCGCTCCTGTCCTTGAGCGTGTCGTCTGGCGCGGCTCTGCGTGCGGCTTTCCAGAGGGTAAGAGTGGAGGGGTTGGAGGACAATCTCTTCCTCCTCTTCCTCCCCAGAACTATCTTCTAGTTCGGAAATTTGAGTGAAGGAGGTAGGTTCTTCTTCCAGTGGAGTTGTTGGAGCGTCGGTCACTTTTGCTGGTGCTGCCACTGCTTCATCGCCTTCCAGAATCGGCCGCATACGGTGGCGTTGCTGTTTGTGAATGGTCAGTAGCAATTTCAGGTGTGTTTCCTCTTGGATGGGTTTCAAGGGAGTCGGCTCAACTCCTTCTGTCACCGTTGTCAGCACGCTTTGGGCGCCCTCAGATCTGGCGGCGGCCAATTGTTGCTCCTTCAGCTGCTGCGTGAAGTTGAGCGACCTCTGGGAATCCTCGACGTCCGGGGTGTCCCCAGAAGTTGCGGGCTGAGAACTTGAAGGAGATAGGGTCAGATCCAGAGTCGCCTCTGGATCCGTATCTGATGGCTCAGCGGAGTCGAGGGAGGGTTGATCAATATTTCCTTCCGATGGTGGAGCCATGTGAGCGGCCTCCTCCGCAGCTTCCCTTTCTCGCTGATTCCATTGATGCACCCGGTACAGGCTGCACCAGGCGTCTGGAATTCCCACATCTCCACCAGAACCCGGGATAGTACCGCATTTGGTCTCCAGAGATAGCTGAACTGCTCCTTCGGTCACCGTCAGGTCAGGGGTGACCTTCCCATGCCATCTGTACCAGCGGCGGCGGTATTTGCACCACCCTTCCGGCACCCACGCGTCTCTCCATTTCTCATTCTCCTTTACCAGCGCTGCCGCGGCCATGTGCTCAAGGTGCGTCATCTCCCTCCAAGCCCGCGTGCGGTCCGCCAGCGACTCTGCCCGAGGTCCCGGTGATTCATCTCCCAACCTCGTAACCTCTGCTTCATGCCGCAGTCGCTCTCGTATAGTCTTCGGGGTTCTGCTGCGAGGTTTCCCAGTGCGCTTACGCACTGCGCTCGAGGTGCGCGCCGCGCTCGAGGCTGGCGCACTCTCCGCCGAAGCTGGGCACGCTGCTGGTCGAGACGTCGAAGGGAGCACTTCAGGTCGAAGTTTAAAAGGTGGGGGTTCTGAAGCTGGACCAGTTTTTGAAGTCCCACCCCCTTCCTCCCCACTGTCGTCCACAGGGTGTGACACCGCGGGCAGCGTTACATCTTGCATCCGCTGCCGCAAGGCGCGCATACGCTCCACCGGAGCTTTTCTCGGAACTCGCTGTCGAGAAGCTTTACGCCAGGGGGTGTTGAGTGGGTTGAAGGTCCACTCGGTCTCCTCATCCCGACCACTATCATCATCCTGTGCTGCCAGTAAGTCTGCCACAGGGTTAGGGTTAGGGTTAGGGTCATCCCCAAGGTTTGGGGGTTCCTTGGGGAACTGCCACAGGGTTCGACGCGGGCGTTACGCCACGCTCGCGTCGTGGAGCTGGACAGGGGTCACCAGTTCCAATGTCGTGATCCACACTGAACATAACGGGAGGCTTGGAGCGCTCAGGCGGCGAAGTGGGTGATCTTCGCGGCGACCGCGGATTGCGCCGGGACACCAGGTGATGTTCTCGTCGGCTTTGTTCAGTGGAAAGGTTCGCTGTATAAACAGCGGTTCTGCTCACCTGCTACTGTCGCAGCCTGCGGTGGCTGGCCCGGAGAGGGCGCCTTGTGGGTGCCCTTGCCAGTGATTTCAGTGGCAGCAGCTCCTCTCGTGCTGCGCTGATTGGTCTGGCGTCCTCCAGTACGCCTGGGTGTGGACGTGGGCGACGTTGGAGGTGAGCGCCCCGTGTTAGCGTTCTGCATCATGCTACGTTTGAGGCCGAAAAGTGGAGATATGACCGTTGGTGAAGTCAAATCTGTCAAATTTGGTCAAATTCCCCAGCAAACTCAGAAAAACTTTTGGTCGTTGCAGTGGAAGTCGTGGTGAAACAAGAAAAATGCTTTTCCTCGTGTTATGCTGTTTCTGGTGGTCAAATTTCGAACATGGAGTGAAAATCTGAAAAATTGGTAAATTTCTGCAGCCCATCCCGAAGCAATCTGGGCAAATTGGCAGGTTCTCAATGGTGGAGACTATTTTTGACCATTAACCCCTATGGAGCGGTTTGTACCGTATACGGTACAACCACTTCAAACTCTAAGCTTGGATTCATTTCTCAGCCCGATATCACTTGTCGGAATCGGCCATACAAGCTTCGCACATCCGTTGCAATAGGTATATCTAATACTCAACAATTTATTCTACGCATATACTTAGTATATATATCTCACCCAAGGGCAATTTTGTTGTAGTAAAATCCCCAAAGTTGCTTATTTCTAGGCATGAAAATTGGGTCAAAAGTATCTTAAAGTGTGCGAAATCGAGGTGTAGATGCCATTTATCGACAAGGATTTGTTGGTTCAGTGGCCACTATCATATAAAATGACCATGCACCTCATATGGGCAATACTTACTTTCCCAACAGTCGATTTCCCCCGAAAACACACAATATGGCCTTAAGTACGGAAAACATTTGACAAATGATGTTTTTTTGTTGTTTTTTGGTGTTTTTTTCGCCTTATGGCTTGACTATTTCGATGTATTGGTGCGTTTAACTACAGCCACCATTACCACTTTCAAGGCATTAGTAAAGGCGATTGTTTTATGGTCGAGGGGCGACCTAATACTCGAATAAGCGGTTGCGAGAACTGATTTTTGACACTTTTGATTCCTGGAAAACGTGTTTTTTGGCTTGTATATCACCGATATATCGTTGTATATATGATGCGATCATGTATTTTATAGATCAAAATCAAATTATAGGAGTTATGGAACATGTAACGAATCACCCACACTTACCAACGTACCGTATACCGTGAAAACGGCGCATTTGTGAAACTAGTGCTTTTGGCAAAAAATTCCATCCGCTCCATAGGGGTTAAAGGATACAAAAAAAATGGAAAAATATTCTTCTGGACGTCAATCTCCCCCCATGTGGTCTGCTGAGCTCAAATATGTCTAATTATGACTCTGTCGTGCTTGTTGGCCATCCCAATTTAAAATGTAGTAATCGGTGAGGACCCAGGTGTCGGGGCCAGTTTCCAAACGAAAAAAACTCATCAAGCACTGGCTGAATTTTTTTTGTCACCGATAAAACGGCCTTCGAGGTCCTCCTTTTTCAATCTTACTAATTGACCACTTTTCACTCCCGGCTCGGGGACTCTGGTTGTTAATCCCGGTACAATCTGACTTTGTGGCGGCTTCAGCTCCCACTTTCTGACCACTTGGCGGCATAACAAGGTTGATAGAGCACCTGTGGTCATGCAGGGTGAAAGGGGAAGAGCAAAAGGCGCAGAGCAATACCACGTCCTTTGCTTTTTGCCTTTCCGACTCCGCTCATTCCGTGGGCTCTGCGTAATCTGCTTCCTCCTGGCGTGGTTATTCACCCAGGGCTTCTGCCAGCAGGACAACACTCGGCTCTTCCCCCGTGGCCCTTTCTATGGCTAGCATTTTTTGGAGCACCGCTGCCGCCTTGAGCGCCTTGTCTCTTTCTTTGTGCTTGGCTCTTGGCAACGGGATCCCCGTGTTGGGGTCCCTCATGACCTACAGTAGTTGGGTCTACATTTCACCACCTCTAGGGGATTCGAGGCTGCCTAAATGGCCTCCTGCAGAAGAGTATCTATGCATTCCCCAGCCTCATCTATGGCCCTTCTGGCCTCCTCTTGACTGCCCTCTGCCGCCCTACTCGCCTGGTCAAGCACTTCCCTGACCTCCTCTTGTCGAAGGCTGTGCATACGCCGCGTGAATCGCCGCTGTCATTTTTTGCTGCTGCAGCTCCTTCGAGATCGGGAAGTGGTATTTGTCGGCCGGGTCTGCAAGTGGCATGTCCTCCACCACCGGAGTGGTCGTGCTATTAATAGTCCACAGTGGCCCGTCCTCCACCGCAGCCTGGCGGTCACTGCAGTGCCTGTGTTTCCTTGTGTCGATAGGGTGTCCCCACTCGGCCTTGTCCGCCAGTCCTGGTGTAGCCAGCCATCCATCGATATTTTTGTCTTCAAAGGTGGCTGGAGCCTTGTGGGCAGCTGACTTTGGTTAGGCTGATGGTCTGTGCGACCATCATATGTCATTCCTTCTGCTCACTCGTGTCGTGGTCCCCTCGGTCCTCAGAGGCAGCAAAGTCTCCGCCCACTAGTAGATGGTCCCCTTTTCTGCACACTACGTCCTTCTCCTCTTCTATATACGTCCTCACACTCTTCCTGGTGCCATCCTCCTCTGGGTGCCGGGGATTGTACACTCATATCGTCCTACGACGTGGACTTTTGTGTCCTCAGGCATGGTAATCACCACATGTTGCAAGTATCCTCTGGCCCATTTAGGGACCTCCCTGTTCTTTGGTATGTCCGCCCTGTCGTACGGTCTCCTGAGGGCCAGGACTATCCCCCCCCTTATATGAGGTGCCATCCACCCCTCTCCTGCGCATCCCGCGAGCAATATACACCACATCGCATATATGTTGAAACATACATGTCATACGTCTCTATTGATATATTTCTTCATTCCGGGATCTCAATTTGATGGGGAGTTATGTTTCATGCTGCGCTACTACATCCTAATGTGTACCGTATGTTTGATGTATGAAGAACATAGCGGTAATTTTTGCTAAGGTAATGCCACGTAGCGGCATGCAGGAACCAGAGCTGTTTGATTTCTCCAACTTTCCGCAAGACAAGCTGGTCAGCGCTGCAGCGCACAAAGTGCTCATGTCCACGGGTCACGCGCCATTGTACGCCTTAGAGCAGATCACGTTATTTCTGCAAGAGGAGGTGCAGGCGGAGACCATTAGCGATCGCATTTTGCAGATGATCGACGTCAATTTAACGGCACTTGAAGACTACATTGGGAAAGCCGAACGAATCAGAAACACAACATTTCCGACAAACTATGTCTGGCAGATAAGGTAATAAGCAGGCTTTATAAGTTATTATTGCTGAATTAAATCACAAGACCACCTGTATCGGCTGTATGTGGAGCATGATGGTGCACCAATTAAACATCCATCAACTGTATTATTTGGAATGTTTGTTAGAACGATTTGCCCAAGCTTGCATAACCCTTTGTGTATACGTACCAGTACGTATACACAAGTAGCATGCTGGTATCGTTCCCAGCACTCTGCACATGTAAGGGGTACTATCTTACCGTGACACCAACCGTTGTGTATGTGTTGCGCAGCAATTTCATAATAGGTTGTTGGCAAGAATATTACCCTGTTGCCATCAGACCAACTTTCATGATACCTTGAGCGTAGCATGAAACCCGGCTCACAGTCTGTCAACCGAGCCTAAGGCTAAAACTCCCCCATGTTAACCCCTAAGGGGCGGATGGAATTTCTTGCAAAAAACGGTGTTTTGGGGATTGTAGGCATTGTCGCGTATCGCGGACATCGATGTGCATTCACGTTATCATGTATGCTGTGTATGACCACCATGTAACTTTAAGAGCGCCATAACATGCATCCGTGCACCATATATATTCAGATTTTCGGCATATCCAACCCAGTTTTCATGATTTTGGGACATGTAAAATTTCTCCAATCTCCTATTACAACTTACATTTCGACTTCGTTGGGTGACTATCGTCGTGAAAACTTGGGGATTGGTCACATGAACATATTCCCACCCGGTAGCGCACCTGTATACCGGCAAATATACCGACTATGAGCAAAAACGCCCCCCAAAACACCAAAAAAACACCCAAAAAACACTTAATTGTAAATGTTTTCCATACTTAAGGAATGCTTTCCCATACTTAAGCGCAATTGAAGGCGATTGCTTCCTATTTGTGGGGATATATAGCATGTGTCATGCAAACAACCATGCAGGGGACGCTAGTGGACATTGGGCACGCGACATGCCTTCACAACTCCACCCAATTGGGCGGGATCGTCGGGTGTAAGCCTTGATTTCGTATATTTTAAGACAAAATTCAAGCTCTAAAAGGCAAGTTTTCAAGAATTGTCGTGATTGAAAATGTTGCTATGTGAGATATATGTCCTATATGGACTACCCATCCCAGTGATTAGTCATTTGCGACATACACACAGGTAGGTGCACGCGCCTTGGAATGCATATTTCGGCAAGCCAAGGGCATGTAGAACCACTTGGATGCACATTGTCACAATCGAATCCGTCCGTATACGGTACAAACCGCCCCTTAGGGGTTAAGGTGTGAGATCGTCAATCGAATCATCATCTCGGCAATTTAGGGCACCGTTTGAGGGTCAAAAAGTTAGTATTATGGGTAGTAAGTGGCCAGTGTAACTATTGCCAAGATATTGCAATTGTATTATATATACACACGCGGTGAACCATCTGTTCCTGACGACCATGCGCAAGTTTGGCTTTGAAACAATATTTTCTGGGCCACTGCTCTGTCGGATGTGGCCGGTGTCGTTTGATGGCATCAGCCAGGGTCATCAGATGAGTGTGGGCCGCTGCTCTGCCGCATCAGCCAGGGTCATCAGATGAGTGGGGCCACTGCTCTGCCGGAAAGTGGCCGGTGTCGTTTGATGGCATCAGCCAGGGTCATCAGATGAGTGTGGGCCGCTGCTCTGCCGGATGTGGCCGGTGTCGTTTGATGGCATCAGCCAGGGTCATCAGATGAGTGTGGGCGCTGCTCTGCCGGATGTGGCGGTGTCGTTTGATATCAGCCATGGGCCACTACTCTGCCGGATGTGGCGGTGTCGTTTGATGGCATCAGCCAGGGTCATCAGATGAGTGTGGGCCGCTGCTCTCTGCCGGATGTGGCCGGTGTCGTTTGATGGCATCAGCCAGGGTCATTAGATGAATGTGGGCAGCTGCTCTGCCGGATGTGACCGGTGTCGTTTGATGGCATCAGCCAGGGTCATTAGATGAATGTGGGCCGCTGCTCTGCCGGATGTGACCGATGTCGTTTGATGGCATCAGCCAGGGTCATTAGATGAATGTGGGCCGCTGCTCTGCCGGATGCAGCGGTGCCGTTTGATAGCATCAGCCAGGGTCATCAGATGAGTGTGGGCCGCTGCTCTGCCGGATGTGGCGGTGTCGTTTGATGGCATCAGCCAGGGTCATCGGATGAGTGTGGGCCGCTGCTCTGCCGGATGTGGCCGGTGTCGTTTGATGGCATCATCAGCCAGGGTCATCGGATGAGTGTGGGCCGCTGCTCTGCCGGATGTGGCTGGTGTCGTTTGATGGCATTAGCCATGGGCCACTGCCCTGCCGGATGTTAGGATAATCAACTTCTACTTAGTTTGCATACTCAGGCATAGCATTAGTTGAATGTGTACGAACTCACACAGTTGAACTCACACACACACAGTTGAATCTTATAAATCTGAAAAGTGTTTTGTGAGTTACAGTCAGTGCTTTATATCATCACACGTGTGTTCTCTATCTAAGCTTACTGTTACTCAGTCATAGCTTCTACTGTACTCGTACTTGTACTCTTGTGTTCTGTGACAGATACTGTGTACATTTTGAATTGATCTTCTGTCTCTTGCAGACTCATTGTCATCATTGCTCTGTCCACATCTACACATAGTACTGTACTCTGTCAGCACAGTCATACTGTCATACTGTCATACTGTCATGTCATACAGTCAGAATTTGTACTTTTGCCTCGCTGTGATTTACACTGCATGAGAGTTAACTGTTTTCCTACTCCTCCTTACTCAGTGCCTTTGAAAATATCTCAGCACTACAGCACTTAGTACTCGAAAACGGTCCAAAGCCAGACTTTTTGTAAAGAAGTCTGCCAAATTCTCCTGCGTAGGCACTTTAGCAATGACAATTCTACCCAGCTCTACCAACTTTGCCACATATCGATTTCTCACTGCCACATGACGTGTTGCTGCATTGTTCAGAACATTCTCTGCCTGTGCCACCGAAGCATGATTGTCTCCATGAATTGTAACAGGCAATTTGACAGGTGAAAACTCAGTCAGCAGATTCACAACATACTCAGCGTCCCGTGAACATTCTGACAGCGCTATCAATTCTGCCTCTGCTGTGCTCACTGCAACTGTCTTCTGCAATTTTGACAAATACATGACAGTACTTCCATTCAGTCGCACCAGTGAACCTGTAACAGAGCGCCTGGTCACTTTGTCTGCTGCGTGGTCTGCATCTGTATAGGCTGTCACTACCAGTTCTGCATTCAATGACGCTGGCGAGCTGCACTGCATAGTCAAGCACACATGAATAGTTCCCTTCAGATATCTCAGCACACGCTTCAAATGCTGCCAGTGCTCCTGCCCATAGCAGTGAGAAAACCTGGCCAAATAACAGACCGCTGTCAAAATATCAGGCCGTGAGCACCGCGCCAACCACATCAACTCCATCACCAGATTAACATAGGGAAGCTTCTCCAACTTCTCCTCCGAGTCCACAGGCATCAGAGACAGTCTGGGCTCCATTGGTGTCATACACGGATTACAGTCCTGCATAGAGTACCTCTCCAGCATGCGCTGTATCAGCCCAACCTGACTGATTTGACACTCTCTGACCAGACCATAGTCACTGAAAGTCATACTCATGCCCAGCAACTCCACCAGTGGTCCTTTGTCCTTGCTGGGCCATTTCGCACTGAATTCTCTGAAAAATTCCACCTTCCACTCCACTGAAGAAGTGAACACAGTGTAGTCGTCCACCGGTGCACGTACACAAACACCACCAGTGTACCAGGCTGCCAGATGTAAAACAGACACGGGTCAATGTTTGACACCCGTAACCTGTGGTCATAAGCCAGCAGGAACTCTTTGCTCGTCTTGTACCAGATGCGCGGTGCCTGCTTCAAGCCGTACACACTCCTCTGCAGCATTCCGTACCGCACTCCTCGAATTGTCCGTGCATTAGGCCAGCTTACATACAGGGGAACGTCCACGTCCAGCTGACCATTCAAAAAGCACGTGATAACGTCCATGGCAAAAGCCAATAGTCCCAGCACCAAACTGAGCTGAATAAGAATTCTCAAAGTTGACAGCTGAGTACATGGTGCATACACGTCCTCATAGTGCACTCCATGCTGCTGACCGTTGCCACAGACCACCCACCTGGTCTTCCTCTCGGTCAACTGCCCTGCAGAGTCCAGCTTCGCCTTGTACACAGCCGTCATGCGCATGACCTTCTCACCAGCAGGCACCGTCTCCACCGGCAGGATAGCTTTCTTCACGTCGATGAGAGCGCACTCCTCCTTTTTGTCCGACTCCTGCCACTGCACTGAGTCTGGTCCATTCACCAACTGAACCCATCCTTTCGGCTCCGTCACCCCCACTGGCAACCCCGTCACTTTCTCCTCCTGAGCCGCCAGAGCAACATGACGGGTCTCAAACCTCACGCAGGTCTCACCCACATCGATTGCCGAGCCCTTCACTCCAGCATGACGCTCCAATATCACCTGATACGGCAACACATGATCCTCCCGTGCCGTAGCACACACCACTGCTGCCTCCCATTCAGCTCCTCCTGACCTCTGCACTGTCACCTTCTCAAACAACGGATAAAATGAGTTCACTGTACACTGCGCACAATACTCAAAAAGCAACGCAAGATGCTCCACCCGTGCTTCCAGAAACGCACTCACCGGCGTCCAAAATGATCCACCACCAGCACTGTTCAACTTCACGACACCAGTGAACTCGTCACCCTTCTGTACCACGTAGGCACGCAGATCCAATATAATTGTCGCTGTGCCCACAAAAGCTGACACGAAGTTTCCGTCGAGAGACTCACAGTCATATAACGATCTCAACGGTGTCAGCATAGAGGGATCCCAAGACATCACCAGCTTTCCATACTGATCAACGCGCTCGTCGAACCGAACCATCCCACTTCTGACCACCTTCTCCTTGTCTGGGCTGTACAGCAGATAAGCCGTTGATCGCTCCTCGTGTCCCACGTAGATCAAAGGAGTAGCCCGATCAGCCAGTTTGGAGCGCAGGCTGGCGTCGATGAACGCGTAAGCTCGACACCCGAACACACGCAGTACAGACAGATCGTACTTCTGGTTCAATACTTGCAAACTGGACTGCATACCCAGCCGAGCCTTACACAGTCGATTGATCAGATATACAGCGTGTCTCATAGCCAAAGGCCACATAGTCGCAGGCAGCCCAGCTGTGGCCAGCATAGCTCTAGCCTTCGTCTGCAGATACTTGTTCATAGTCTCCGCCCTGGCATTGTTCTCATGTAAGTACGGTGACGTTGTCCTCTGCACGATGGCATTGTCCTCACAGTACTTCTTCGCCTTCCCAGACACGATGGTCGAGTCATTGTCCGAATGCAATACCAGCACGTCCAGGTCGTACACCACCTGCTCAACGCTGGTGTCCTCCTCAAGGAACACACGGCCAGTCGCCTTCACCATCTTACGATAGTCCTCCAGAGCGTCCACATACTCCAACTTCTGCTTCCAGACATAGAAGTGGCACACGTCTGAGTAGTCATCCACGTGAATAGTGTACCCACGATAACCTTTGGTAGACGTCACGAACGGTCCACCATGATCAGTGAAAGTCAGCTGTCCCATCTTGACAGAGGCCTGCCGCTTCTCCACCACCTTCCGTACAGACTTCGGGACCCTTCCCCTGTCTGCCGTCTGCGATGGCCTCTTCGACGCCGCCACCTGACACGCCATGCACCTCACAGAGCAGCTCAGCACACTGCCACTCCGCAACTCCTCAGAATTCACTCCGAGGTCCAACCCCTGCAGGTCCATGACCTCCACGTGCTTGTCACAAGCATGACCCAGCCTGATGTGCGCAACCACTCTGGCGTCCACCCTCGGAACCACAAATTGGTCAAGATACAGCACAACCACAGGCCACGGGGTCCCCTGAATGAACACGCGACCAGGCTCAGACTCCACCAGTTCAGAGACGTTGTAGCACTGATCAGTCCTCGCAGAGAATATCACACTGCCCTTAGAATAGATGTGCAGCTCCTCAAATTTAGCCGTCAAACTCCACCAGGTAGCATTTGGCTTGTACGGCAACACGAGCAGAAACTTCGTGTTCACAGGGGCCTTCGGAAAGTCCATGAGAACCTTCGTCAGCAGCCTCTCAATGAAGGCGTCGTCGTACGGCGGATTGCCCCAGAAGCTGCGTCCCGTCAGACAATGAAGAAAGACCGAGTTCACCAGGGAATAGTACTCGTTCACCTGTCGATTGTGCTCGTCAGCACATATATCCAGATGAAAAGGCCCCTTCTCCTCATTCCACTTCTTGAACTCGGTGAACTTCCAGTTAAACTTGTCCCTCACCGGACAGTTCACCTTCTCGTCGCACTCCACCCCCGGCAGCGCAGCCTCCACGATGACCTCAGGTAAAACGTACACGTTCCCCTTTCTGCGCACGTCGTACTCGCAGACGTTCTTCTTGTCACGCAGTACACGGTCTCCAAATTGAGCATACAGACCAAACTTGTCCTCCAAGCTCACCGCGGATACCAGATTGAAAGGCGACTCCGGCACGTACTGCGCCTCCACCTTCAGCACGTCTACCTTCTTCGTCAGCCGATTCCACAAGGTGATACTCCCTTGGCCTCCTCCTCGAGACGTAGTCACTTCGCCAGCCATGACCTTGAAGGACACTGCTGCTGACTCGTTCACCTGTGCGCCGTCAAACATAGACAGGTCATTAAAAATGGACTTCGTCGCCATACTATCAAAGTACAACTCCCTGTCTGAGTCCGCCACAGTCATTGCACACAGGTCTCCTCCTGGAGCCTGTACAGAGTCCTCGTAGTACTCATTTTGCACCTGCGCGTCGTCCTCCTCGTCTCGATTAAGCACACCGTACACCCAGGTGTCCTCCAGCACCTCGCCTGTATACACCACCTTCTGGTCTGCGACAGTAGCAACCCCGGGACAAGCTACGTGAACCTCCTCGTGATTCTCCAGGTTCCAGAGCTCCCCTCCAGAAACCTCTGTACGACGCGGCCGCGCGGAACTGGATGAGGTCGCCGCCTCCACCGTCGCTGCTGCTGCGTCAGGTGCCTTCTTCGCTGCGATTTTCTTGAGCCTGCGCGCATAGTTCTCACGAACCGCCCTTTCCTTAGCAGGATTAAGCTTGATGAACTCCTCCATACCCTCCGGGTTCACTATCCAGCATTTTTCAGCAGAGTGAACGCCAGAGCACGTAGGACATATCAGTTTCTTCCCGTCATTCACCTTCTTCTCCTCGCCCTGTCTGCGTCTGTCCGCAACCAACGCTCTCGCAACAGCAACAGTCTCACTGTCCACAGTAGCTCCCACTATACTCGACGAAGAAACCACCGAAGATTGCTGCACCACGTTCACGAAAAAATACTCGGACCTCTGTACGAGCATATCAAAAGACGGACGGCGTTCCTTGCTCATATCAGCAACCACCTGCGAATACTCAATAGGCATAGCAGCCACAGCCATTGCAGTCACCAGCACCTCCACCGTCACGGGGTCAAGCCTCGCGCCTCCGTAGTTAGCCACAGAGCTCATTACGTCTCCAAAATACCCCAGCTGCTTGACAGGGTCCTCATTCACATGTACGGTCAGCTTGCACAGCTTCTTCATTGCACCAGCGAGTTGCCCAAACAGCTGCGGCTCCACTCTGCATTTCAGCTTCCTGAACGCCTTCAAACCGTCGTTGCCACAACGTCGTACCACGTCAAAGGCGTCCCCGGCCGTGACCTGCTTCAAAATTGCTGATAACACCGTACTCGCGACACTGGCAGAACCAGGCACAGTAATGAATGTCTATTGGGCGCACCTTACGGTGGGTTAACCCACCGTAAGAGGTTTTCGGAAACCGCATGCTGGTGCTAGCATATTGTGACAACTTGGCAAACCCATGCTTTTTTACACACCTTAGGGGTTATATTAATGCATCGACTTGCAAAAAATACGAGACATATCGTATAGGTGTGTCTTATATACGCCCTAGTACCAAGGGGTCAAGCAGAAAAATACCCCAAATCCTTACGGTGGGTTAACCCATTTTTTCATCTATGGGTAGATTTTAAGAACGTAGATCGCATCTGGAACATGCATATTAGAATTTTTCTATCATCTATGGCACCTAGGGAACCTCTCTTAGATGGGGTTCAGTTATCATCTGATTATAGACGGAATTCTGAGGCGGTTTACACGAGGGGGTATGGCTTGAAAAATGCACTGAATATGTATTTTTCAGGGTGTTTCGTTGTTTTCGCTTGCGGTGGCAAGTTTTTTCTACCCTGTCGGCGATCTAGCGGTATATTTTCCATTTCACATGGTGGATATGAGTCTAAAGGCAATGTGTGTCACGCGTATGACCCGATATAATGCTTCAGAATGATGATAAATAGCTAAGACCTTAGGGTATGGTTAACCCACCGTAACGCCTCGTTACGGTGGGTTACCCCACCGTATCCCCAATAGACATGAAGCTGTCGCCGTCTGGAAAGTCTCCGTCCTCCACGTCATTGTCGCCATAGTCAGCACGTGATAAACGCATATCTCCTGCCTGTGATGAAGGCTTATCCGCTGCAGTCGATTTACCACTCGTCTTAGCAGCAAACGAGTCCAGTCCTGTGATATCTGCTATATCTGAGACTGGATAGTCGCACACCAGTTCTAGCAAGTCAGGATAAAACGTCACTGCTGACTCTAACTGTGTTTTAAACTGAACCCAGGATTCATACTGATTCCTTTCAGTTCCCGTGTACTTCGTCGTACCCAATAACTTCACCACGCACTGAACTGTCTTCTGTGCGTTGGCAGGGCTAATGACACCCAACACAGCTTCGTCATTATCTGATGTCGATTTCGCAGGCTCCTTCTTCTCGGCACTCAACACCTTAATTGTCTCTGCCATAGTCTTCATGAAAGCTGCCGGTTGCTCTACCAAGTCCTGAAGCTGCGATTCCCGCGTGGGGTACTTCCGTTCTGAAACTGGAACCCCCGCGTCCGTCATGACGACTGTATCTAAACTATCAGACCTATACCAGGCCCATAACCTAGGATAATCAACTTCTACTTAGTTTGCATACTCAGGCATAGCATTAGTTGAATGTGTACGAACTCACACAGTTGAACTCACACACACACAGTTGAATCTTATAAATCTGAAAAGTGTTTTGTGAGTTACAGTCAGTGCTTTATATCATCACACGTGTGTTCTCTATCTAAGCTTACTGTTACTCAGTCATAGCTTCTACTGTACTCGTACTTGTACTCTTGTGTTCTGTGACAGATACTGTGTACATTTTGAATTGATCTTCTGTCTCTTGCAGACTCATTGTCATCATTGCTCTGTCCACATCTACACATAGTACTGTACTCTGTCAGCACAGTCATACTGTCATACAGTCATACTGTCATACTGTCATACTGTCAGAATTTGTACTTTTGCCTCGCTGTGATTTACACTGCATGAGAGTTAACTGTTTTCCTAGATGTGGCCGGTGTCGTTTGATGGCATCAGCCAGGGTCATCAGATGAGTGTGGGCCGCTGCTCTACCGGATGTGGGCGTGTCGTTTGATGGCATCAGCCGTGGTCATCGGATGAGTGTGGGCCGCTGCTCTGCCGGATGTGGCCGGTGTCGCGATGGCATCAGCCAGGGTCATCGATGTGGGCGCTGCTCTGCCGGATGGGCCGGTGTCGCTTGATGGCATCAGCCAAGGTCATCGGATGAGTGTGGGCCGCTGCTCTGTCGGATGTGCTGGTGTCGCTTGATGGCATCAGCCAGGGTCATCGGATGAGTGTGGGCCGCTGCTCTGCCGGATGTGGCCGGTGTCGCTTTTGATGGCATCAGCCAGGGTCATCAGATGAGTGTCGTCTGATGGCATCAGCCAGGTCATCAGATGAGTGTGGGCCGCTGCTCTGCCGGATGTGGCCGGTGTCGTTTGATGGCATCAGCCAGGGTCATTAGATGAGTGTGGGCAGCTGCTCTGCCGGATGTGGCCGGTGTCGTTTTGGGTGAAAATTGCAGAGTTTGTATAAAAAATTGGGACTTACATGATACATCACCCTCCTCAGACTAAAAATAATTTCGCCTGCGATGGGCAATTTTGGAGATCGGCTGGCTTCATCAAAGGTGGGCCAGTGAAAACATCAGGGGTCGGCAGTTGTAAAAAACAAAGCCTTCCTTCCTCACTGTCGCCAGTTTGTTGCGTGGAAGGTGTGAGCTAAAGGGAACAGTCGGGTCGGGTCAAAGGCCTGACATGATGGGAACAGAACCCATCAACAAACCTCACTATCTAACCTAGTGACGACGGTCCAAAACCGATGTTCACACTGACTAGCCAGCCCGCCGCGAGTGCCAGCATCATTGGTACAGGTGCGCTTACACATATCACACTGGTACAGGCCCACCTGTACCATATGTTCAGGTCTCCCAATGACACCAGGGCACCTGTCAAATCCAAATTTGGAAATAAAATTTTACAACATATAGTTATATAGTTATATAGTTATATAGTTATATAGTTATATAGTTATATAGTTATAGTTGTATGACTATATACCTATAAGGCGCGAACTCATGCAAACAGTGCACTATACCTTACGAACGAACGATGTATAGCAAAATGCATAAATGTACCGCTGATCGATGGCGCGATCATTCTTTTGCTGGACTTCCTACCATCAGGATACTGCTTTGTGTCCGACTAAGTTCAAGCCAGACTGAATTTTTTTGGTTCTTTATTGCGAGACGGGTACTGTGTGTGCATGTGCGTGACATGTCTGATGGGAGGCTTTGTTTGTCAGATATGACCGTATTATAACTACATACTTGCATACTATGCCTTATATTTGGGATTGTTTTTTGATATGCATAATACTATTCAGCAGTCGTGCTAATCGTGCTGCAATAATTTATTGTGGATGTTGTTGTGGCATAAACACAGGATCATCATCATTGTGTGGCTGCTTTACCTCCCCTTTGAGCTCATGGGAGTATTTGGCTGGAGTACAATAGTTGTGGCTACCACACTTGCTTGGTTAGTAATTGCCATTGACGAAGTGACCGGCGAAATCACGCAGCCCTTTGGATATGATCCCTCTGATTTGGATCTAGATGGCATTTGTGCCAATGCAATTTGTAAACCATGTACAGAAATTTTGCACCGGTATTTGAGTACTCTGTTCATGTAGCAGGAGTTCTTGTGTACCATTCTGAAGGAGACGTGTCGGATTGAATTACAGCCGGAAGGGTATGGAATGTTGAATAATCATGTGCAGGCCACTATGCATACACACACACATGTTGATAAACATATATTGTACCTTATTGAAAATTTGAAATAACATTACGATTTGTCTTAGCCAGAGAAGTAGCATAACGGTGTTTTCTGCAAAAACAGTGATGGAATAAACTACAATAAGCAAAATGATAGCGATACGTCTGCCCGAATAACTTGAGCAATTCGGTCAGAATCGAGTCGGACGTGTGCCCCAGCTTTCCCAAATGCTTTATGAACAGGTGACGGTGTTCAAGAGCACAAATCGACTTGAATTTCCAAAATCAGCCAGAAGGCATGTGAGCGTTATTATCATGGCCGCCTCTGAGGGCCTGACCGCTCTCACTGCCCCTCGCCAACCGCCCGTCCTTTCGCTGAGAGCGATCTCGGTTGACGCATCGGCACCCGCACTTTCGTTTAGCAGAGGAGGGTACGTGTCCATCTTGATCACCGTGTGCTCGGTGCTGTGTATTTCGTACGCGGAAGAAAACGCCGGCTTCGCTCCATCGCTTTTGCGTTGAGTTATCAATCCGACGGAAGATGGACCCTGCACACAATAGTTCACCCGCCCGCGAATCGCGCGTCCGTCAAATATTGAGTAGACGACCGCGTGCGCACGATGCTCGGGTAACGCTCGAAGCGCGCGAAGGCATTCGAATTCTTGCGGCCCTTACCTCGTAATCTAACGTAGATATGTGACCTTCCAACAACGCCCAACTTATAAAAGTTGGCGTCGAGGAGCCGAAGACCACATCCTGCAAACCATCCCCATCGAAGTCGATCATTCTCACCATCACGGGTTGCGCCTCGTCGAGATCTGCCAATCCGGTATGCAAGACCGTCGTTGTGGAGTAGTTGCGCGGCCCTTCGCCACACAAGTACAAATGCAGCTCGTAGGCCGTACTGTTAGGTTTCAAGGAAACCACCAAGTCGATGTCGCCATCGCCATCGATGTCCCCTCCGTGGATGTCCCACACAAAATTGTACCCGTAACCGGCGTATCCGTCGTCGAAGCTTCGTATTTTGACTTCGTCCATAACCGACGCGTTCTCGGTTCCGTAAAGTATGCTCACGCCCCCGGACACATCGCATTCGCCGGTGGTCGGTAGCCGCAAGGTCGGAACAATCAAAAAAATCGCCTTGCGTTCCGAAAGCGATGTCCCAATATCCGTCGCCGTCGAAGTCGTGGATAAACGTAGCTCGTACAGTCACGTTACTCGTGGCGAGTTCCGGACCTAAAACGTATGTCCCGTTTTCCATTTGCATCATTCTCTCGACGGCGTACTCTAATAATCCAACCTTCGAGTTTTTGGGATAGACTTTTGCGACACATGCAAATTCAGGCGACACTTTGTCGTATTGATGCGCGGATTCGTTCTTTCGGATCGTGTCGAACACGTAAACTACATGATGCACGCTATCGACGACGTTCGCTTCGTCGTAGTTGTATTCGTATACGACATAGGATCTCACTCCCGTTGTTTCATTCGTGAAAAAATCGAGTGTGTACAAGACTCTGGCACTATCGCCCATCAGCAAACGCACTTCGGCGATCTTCATTGCGATTGACTCGCTCACGTTTAAGCTAGGTTGGTGTTCTTTCGTTTGTGCAAAACTACCCTTAGTGAAGTTTCTTAAGAGATTCGTTTCGCTATCGCGATACTGATATACCACATCATCGATTATCCGCACTTCTTTAGACTGTTCCCATACCTCCATGGTGGACGCGCGCAATTCGTAGGGATATGTTGGACTGTACATGGCGAAGGCATCTCTTCGAAAACTCTCACCGTCGGCTACCGTGACGTAAGTGTCCACGTTGATTGAGATGGCGGATGGTGGCGGGTCAATTGCCGACGCGGAAGACGAGCTCGATCTTCTAAACAAATTGGCGATGATCCCGATGACCCCACACACAATAGAAATGACGATGATGGTATGAATCGCTAAGAGAGTCAAGATCGTGACGAACGCGCGGTTGGAGACTTGCATTTTATACGGCGAGCATTTTCTCCATCCGTGGTGCCAAGTGCATGTATATATATAGATGTGTAAATGGTTTGCACCTCGGTTGCAACGACGCAGATGTTTCGGGTTCGGACATAACTGCGATAGGTTTGTAGGTCAGGTTTGGGCACGGTCAGTAACATTTCACACGCACCACTTCATATTTAAGAAGGTTCTGAACTTTGTAACCCTTAATTCCTATATCCATAAATATGCGGTATTCATGTAGCTCTGCATGACGGTTTTGTGGAGGGGAAAGACAAGGTGGTAGGCTATTAGCAGCGACACGATCGGCATTTGAGGGCAAGTTTGATGTGAAACAGCGGGTTTGAAGGTAGAAAAGAGCGTTCGTATCCAATTGTAATGAACCAATAACATTTGACAGATGTTCAAACAGCGTCAACTGATTATGATAAGTAACAGTTAGCAAGCGACGACGCCTTCATTCGAAGCAACTGACAAGATGTATCAACCTCCTAGCGTGGGCAGCGTCGACTCAGGTAGCCCAAATGTTTATTTTATCAACACTGTTGATGGACATTATTGGGAGTGCTTTTGCTGCAGACAGTGGATTTTCAAACAGGCTTTGGTCGTTGTGTATGGGTCTGAGGTGAACTTGTCCTGCGGCAAGAATATGTTCATGTGTATGGCTTGTGTTGAGGCTGATACGGAGCCAATTTTTTAAATGGAACACTTGTTAAATATTAAGACATCATCCGATTTGGGATTTCTTGTCCTGCCATATATGCATCCAACACTTTGTCGCACTTTGGATTGCTAGGTCCGAAGAGTTCGCAAAGCCTTTTTACATCATACGAGTTTGGGATTTTTTGTTGTGCCATATATGCATCGAACACTTTGTTGCACCGTGGATCGGTAGGTCCGAAAAGTTTGCAAAGCCTTTCTACATCAAACGAGGTTAGGGCTTGTTGGCGTGCCAGATATGCATCCAACACTTTGTCGCACTTTGAATTAGTAAGTCCGAAGAGTTCGCAAAGCGTTTTTACATCATGCGAGCTTCGGATTTTTTGTTGTGCCAGATATGCATCCAACACTTTGTCGCACCGTGGATCGGTCGGACCGAAATATCTGCAAAGATTTATTACATTATTTGAGTGTGAGGTTTCTTGTCCTGCCAGATATGCATCCAACACTTTGTCGCACTTTGGATCGGTAGGTCCGAAATATCTGCAAAATTTTTCTACCCAATACGAGTCTAGGGCTTGTTGTCGTTGTGCCAGATAGGCGTCGAGCACTTTGTCGCACTTTGGATTGGTACGTCCGAAACATTCGCAAAGCTTTTCTACATCAAACGAGTTTAGGAATTCTTGTGCCAGATAGGCGACGAGCACTTTGTCGCACTTTAAATCGGTAGCTTCGAAAACTTGGCAAAGCGCTTCTACATCATTCGAAAATATATCTTTTTTTTGTGCCAAATATTCATCGAGCACCTCGTCGCACCGAGAATCTTGACTCCGTGTGCAAGATTGTATGGCAGTGGCCGCTTAAACGGTGACACTGCCAAGAGTGTCATATTCGACAAGGGTCGCGATATCGAATCTTGACAGTCTCATACATAACAAGCGTTAAATATGAGAAACAATAAGGGTTATCCAGTGGAGTCTTTTGTCAAACACGTTTGCGAACTGCCACGTGGCGTTAACTTCTACCGAACAAGGTATTGCTCGTGATTGCTCAGTGCACCTTTCCAGAACGCACCCGCCGCCTTTGATCCTAACCTAAAACCGAAAATTCTGAAAATGAGCAGCCTTGATGAAAAATATAAGAGCGAAACATGGCGCAGGACTTTCGTCGTTCCGGACGCCCCCGATGGCCAGGGCGGGGAGGGGTCTAGACCTCCAGAGCCTGATGAAGAAGGCCAAGACGAGGACGAGGGCAGTGATGACGAGGATCTGCACGAGTTTTTTGAGGGGAAAAATCTGTTGCCAGATAAGAAAGGAGGGCGCTTTAAGTGCCCTGTTTGCCCCAATAAACAACACTTGCCAGGGCTCACGCCGCTGCTTAAACACCTGCAGCGCCCTGGAAAGCAGGAGCCCGCTAAGCACCGGTGGGTGTTAGCGTTTTTGAATCAGCGCTCCTTTTTTGACTAAGTTTAGCTTACAAACTTAATAATATTGTAATAATATTTTAGAGTTGAGGCACAACGCGTACCTTGCTTGAATACAGTGAGATCTTCATACCGTTCCTGTACCTTTGAGCATTTTCGCGTATTGTCTTTCTTGAAAACGGTGGAACCCTGCTGCATTACTCCCCCTGTTCCTCCACTTCTGAAGCTTGTACCGTATAGTCTTTCTTAATTACAGTGGAACTTTGCTGCATAACTCACAACGTTCCTCCACTTTTGAGCATTTTCGCATATAGCCTTTCTTAATTACAGTGGAACTTTGCTGCATAACTCACAACGTTCCTCCACTTTTGAGCATTTTCGCATATAGTCTTTCTTAATTACAGTGGAACTTTGCTGCATAACTCACATCGTTCCTCGGCTTTTGAGCATTTTCGCATATAGTCTTTCTTAATTACAGTGGAACTTTGCTGCATAACACACATCGTTCCTCGGCTTTTGAGCATTTTCGCATATAGTCTTTCTTAATTACAGTGGAACCGGCTGCAAATGGTCTAGCTATTTTGTGTGCATGTTTGGAAAAAAGAGCGGGGCTTCAAAAGAATCAAATAACTAAACTGTAGAAGAGGAGGCTCGAGGAAGGTGAAGTTGTAAATTGTGAGGAGGAAAGCTCGTTTCCGGGTATTTATTGCATCAGCGATCGATGCAACGAGCTAACTTGCCGACCCTGAACATCGACACGCGCGCGAAAATAAGAAAAAGAGGCATTTGTGTCACCCACGAATTTCCAAAAACAAAAAATTCGCGCGAGATATTTTTCACGCAAAAAAACCTCGCGCGTATTTTCGGTTTCGTGAAATAAAGGTTTCAATTTTGAAATCCATGTTCTTGGATCTGATGCAGCCCATAGAACCGACGTCCATTTTTCTCGGAAATTCCTGAAAAAAGTCGGAGGCCCTGGCGACCAAGCACGTGGACGCGGAGAAGAGGAGCGCCCAGATGAGCTCTAACTTGAAATGGTTCAACGAAGATACCGCCCATCCGAAGATGCTTATACTGTCGACCGACTTAAACCCTACGCATCAAGAGGTCTACGGATTCGACGCTCGGCGCGCGGATTGTACTATCTTTGTCGATTTTCCGATCAACAGAACGCAGGCGGTGGCACGTGGCCTGCGCATGTCTCCAACTCCTATGGAAGAGCATCTTGTCATTTACATGTAGATTTTAGATGCCATCTACACCGACCGTGCAGAATGTCTGTGCATACTGAACCGCATTTGCTATATATGAACACAATTATGGAATCGTATAGCTGTTTGAATCTCACGCACGCGTTTAATCTTGTCGAGTATATATCTTACGTTTCTAGCAAAGTTGTCTTTCTTACTGTTCCACATTCACGTTGCAAGTGTTTTTAAATGAAGACACTGCCTAACGACTCTTTGTATTCGTTACAAATCAATTTTGTTTTTACGAACGCAACATATGTAACATTTGCAAAATGGCATGCTTCCACACAAAAAGTCTCATCGCTACCGAGGATCGCCTATTAGAAAACTCGATTTTTAGATAACAGTTGTCGCGTGGCTTACCAATTCTATTTTTTATGTACGCCGTGCTCGATTAAGAAAAACTGCACAGATTACACAGACTATGAACGGATAGTTACCTCCGTTAACCGATTTGTAATCGAAACCGCACACTAAGCTCGCCTTCTTCCAGTCGGCCCAATGCGTACTCCATTTCACGTTGGATGCTACCTCTGAGGACGGCACCTCGGTGAGCTCGCCGTCGTCGCCGATGTAGAGATTCGTATGTTCCGTATCGAAGGTCACGGCGACCATCTGAGCCCGACCCTGATAACCATTCCATTGATCTTTCTCGTAGATCTTCTGACTATGCGCGGACCAGAGAGTGTTGTGCACCTGGTCCGCGTCCTTAGAACGTTTAAAACCAGTGGTGAAATATGTATACGGACCGTAGTTATTATCGGTAGACCACCCACTGTGCGTCCAGACAGTGCCAAAATTGAAGACCTCGTCCACCCCATTGGATAGTCCGCATCCCGTATCCACGATCATGCCGGAGCGTTTATTCCGTTCGTAATATTGCCCCTCTGCGATGACGGTGAAGTACACAATCGTCATACCGGTGGACCCGCTTCGATTCTTGGTGTTAAACGCGAGCGCCAGTTCGGCGTCCGGTTCGCTCATCACGCCATTATGTCTGTCCCAATCATCCGGAAAATCGGTGTAGCGGGTACGTGCCTTGTAGTCGTACTGATGCAAAGAAAAAAGAAAAAATGTGACTCTTCCTACTGGAAGCGTGATATTTGAAGGTGCACAGCTGTTACGCCTGCCCCTAGTCACATGCACAATCAAGGCGGCTTCTTACTGTTTTTTAGAGCCTTCTCCTTCTCCGACCTGCTGTGTGAAATCAACATCTTGGCAGCCCATTCCACCGCGATGCTACTGATTTTCTTGAGGAGGGCCTCCGCTTCCTTCTTGTTGAAGCCGAGGTGTTGCGTGAGAGCCCTTGCGTTGTGTTCATATACCGACCCCGTGGTTCCGAAAACCATCGGGTGAAAGAACACTTTATAGCCTTTGGATCTGAGTAGCTCCATAAGGGGCTCATACTTGTTGAGCTTATCGTGAAGGGACACATACCAGCGCGTGTCCCACGTGAAGGCCACCTCTATGAGGTGGATTTCCCCCACATCCTCCCTGCGGGTGTTTTCCGGCCTGCCTGGGGGGGCGTCCCTGACGTCCTCTGCACCCTTGATCATGACAATATCCACAAAGTGTGGTATGTCGTCTGGGGGGTCCTTCGCCCCCGGGTGGTCCCTTCCGTCCCTACGGCACTGACCCCTTTTGAGTACGAAGTCCGGTATCGGGCGGGTGCATCTGTTAGTCCCGTCGAGTCCAGCGTGGTGCGCGATCCAGATCGGACTGGCACCCGTTCGACCCTTCCTGATTGCCTCGTAAAGGGTCCTTGCCACTTCGTTGTGCCTGGCTGTGGCCATGTTCATGCTGGTCTCGTCTTTGCATCCGGCCAGCCTGTGTGCCGGAGTGTCCCTCCTCCCGCAGAGGGCGCAGTCCGGGTCCGGATATTTGTTTGGCCATATGAGGTGCTTTCTGGCAGCCGTCATGAGGACCCCAAACCGGCATCTTAGGATCAGGGACCTGAATGTCGGTGGAGTACCCTTCCAGAAGTGATTGGATATTCCTGGTATCGACTTGTCCTGGAGAATTTCCCGTGGGGGCTCCTCCACTCTTCTTCCCATGTGTGTCTCGACCGCGGCAGCGTCTGCGTAGCTTGTGGCGGCCCTGTCTCCGTTTCCCCGGTGCATGGCCTCCCGGTCCCTGTTCCTCTTTCTTCTTCTTGCTGGGGCCGCCTCCTGGTAGGCGTCTATCGCTTGTTGTGGGACGTCCGTTAGGTTTTGGAGTTTCGACTCTCCCAGGTCCATCTCCATCATCGAGCGGCACAAACCGTCAATTGGGTCCGCACATTCTGCCTCCTCTATCGCTTGCATCATCTCCCTGTCTGGCGAGTTCATGGCCCCCTTCTCGTCCATGTCTAGAGGCGGCCCCCGCGTCTCATCGAATTCCCAGAGTAGGTCCCACTCGTCCTGAGTGGTCACTTGATCCCGCGGGTGTACCTGCTCCTGGTCGCCCGGCTCCCGTCGCATCGGCGGGTCGCCCTGGCTCCAGGGAGCGTGCTGCAATTCCTCCAGGAGCATCAGTTCCTGGAGATTCTCCTCTGGTGTCTCCATTTCCACGTCCTGTTGGCCCCGGTCGGGGCCTTGGGCCGGCCCGGGGGCGCCGGTCGTGGGGTTCTCCGTTATAGAGCCCTCTACTGAGAGAGCTCCTTCCCGATTTCCCCTGCCGGGTGTTCCCCATTCTTCCCACGGGCTGCTCGGGGGTTGTAGCCATTTTCTCACTGACCTGTGCTGTGTCGCTTTTAGTGCAATCCTTTCTGCCACATACCTTTCCACCGCCCCCTCCCCTTGCAGGGGCCTCATCGATTCACCATCTCGGGCATTGGCCGTGAGCGTGTACATGGTCCTGTTGTCCCATGGTTCAATTTGGGTGGTTCCCTCCAGGTTTTCTGCTGCCTGTTTGGCCGCCTCATCTGCCTTGTCGTTGCCCTTCGCCCCCGTGTGGCTTTCGACTTTCCTGAGTGAGACCTTCGTTCCCTGGCTGTTATGCTGTTCGACCAGGGAGAGTATATCCTCAAGCAAATCCCTGTGTCTATGGCACTCCATCGTGTGGGGTCTGGACAACATGTTGAGGATTTGGTACATACTGCAGAGGCTGTCCGTGCAGATTGCTATCTCGCCTGGTGTTGTGCGTTCCCTGGCCCTGAGTGCCGCGTGGATCGCCAGGAGTTCCGCCCTGTTGATGGTGAGGTGTCCACCCGTCGACCACGTGCCCCTCCAGGTTCTGGGGTTTTCATCCCCTCTGGGGTCCCAGTAGGCCGCCCCACTCTATGTAACCCCCCTTCTTCCTCTGGGTCCAGTCGCGACCCATCCGTATAGAGGAACGAGGTTGCATCCCAGGCTTTGTTGATTTTCTCTAGGGTTCTGGAAGTCCGGTTTTGTGCTTAATGGGACACGTGGGGAACCGCTCCCTTACTTCCGTGTGTCCCCTGTCCCTGTCTTGTCTGCTGAAGAGCATGGGAGTGCGCTCCATTGCCTTTAGCCATCTGGCCCTCGAGTCCTCTTTGATCTTGTCCAAAGGCCATGCCGTGTTCGCCGCATGGTACTCCGTGATCGTGACCTCGGTGAGTCCTCTGTCGCGCCATGTTTGTCTCATGGCCCTCGCTGCCTCCGGGGTGCGGTCTCCCTTGGGAACCTCACCCCCTTCGTTCCCCCAAGCATCCCTGTCTGCGCGACATGCTCGGTATTTCCCATTTTCTCATCGGGTGAGGGTCGAAGATCATGTCGTGTTGACTAGCGTTCTCCATCGCATTTTTAGCCGCCTCCATGTCTGACACTGCCTCCGAGGTGTGGACCCTCGGGTTGGCCGGCCTGAGGTTCCGAATCGTGTGGTACTTACGGACCGTGCAGTACGTGCTGCGCTGCAGGGCCTTCCCGACTAGTTCCGCTGCCCCCTCTGGGTCCGGGCAGAATTTTTGCCATCCCTCTGCGTTGGCAACAACTAGGATCCTAACTCCCCAGTTGCTGTAGTCCTTCTTCGTGACACCTGATACTGTGGTGCCTCCCCAGTGGTCTGGGGGAAGGAACGTAAAGCTTTTTCTTGGGATCACCCCAAATTCATGTATCCTAGTATCTCCATACCTCCTGCAGTATGCCTTGGCTGGTGTTCTCGTCCAGGCCGGGTAAATTCCTACCCCCAGTACCGGGGTTTTCGCCATGGTGGACATCAGGGCCTCCTGAAGCGCTTTGTCAAGGTCTGCCGCTGTGTACTCCGGATTGAACTCGAAGGCGCCCAGCTCTCCCCAGTGGGTGTCCCATGCAGACCCTTTGGATCCAAAAATCTTGTCCCTGTCGAACTTGGAGCAGTATGTCGCCGTGTGGCTGTGTACGTTGAGCGGCGACGCGAATACCTCCGCCTGGATCCCGAAGGCCTCCTGGAGCGCTTGCATAATTTCCGGAGGGAGCGTCCAGTGATTCTGCAGTGCAGTTTTCTTGACTTCCTCCTCCTCCTCGCAGGAATATCTTTTGAGCAGGAGGACCACTTCTGTGGCGAATCCGTGGACTGTGCCCAGCTGTGGCTCCCGCTCCTCGAAGGACCGCCGTCGCTCTTCCCCCGCCCTTGTATGGGTCTGATCTGCGCTGTTCGTGCCCGTCGCGGCCACATATCTGTCGTAGAGCCTATCGAGTACCTCCTCTTTGAGGGCGCCTACCATCTTGCCCCGCTCGTCGTGTGCGAACACGTGGTGCCTGCCTGTCTCTGTCGTGAGCGTGCACTTGCCCGAGGGTGCTGCGTCCCAGTCTGGGTTAAAGGGTTCAGTGTCTATGTTGAGCTTGGTGACCCCCGGCCAGTAGTGGGCATGCCTCGTGGGAGTCCCTGACAGTGGTTCTCTTTCTGTGGGGCTCCGAGCCTGCTGTTCTTCCCGCTCCTTGTTGTGGAACATGTCGGTCTCTCGTTCGGCCTGGCTCGGGTTCATTCCCGCAATTCCTCCTGTCAGCAGGGTGTCCTCTTCGACCCATGCCTCCCCTTGCGGGCGAATTGGCCCGAGCAGGTATTCCCTGCTTCCCCAGTGCGTCCTAACCGCTAGGATTGTGGTGCTCTCGGACGCCTCAACGGCCTGGGGTTCCTCCTCCGTTTCTTCGATCACTTCCGGATCATTGGCAGCCGTCGGGCCAGTGCCTACCGAGAGCTCCATGGTGTCGATCCTCCACCACTTGTTTCTGCTCCGGTAGTCGTTGACAGGGGGGTGCGTTGCCCATACGACCTGTTCGCTGCTTATGAGGTGCGTGGTCATCAGCCTAACCGCATCTCTTGAGAATCCGATTTTGGCTGCATGCTGGAACAGCTCCCCCGTCCTGACATCCCCTTTGGCTACTTGAGCGAGGACCCATGTCCTCAGCATCATGATTTGCGCCTTGGTCCCTTTCCACTTCGTGCCTCTGCCGTCGTCCAGGCTAACCTTTGCGATCGGGCGGGGGCTTGTTTCCCCCTGGAGCGCCTGTGCGGGCGGGTTCGGCCTGGGTCTGATCTCCTCCCTCTCCACCGTGGCCTGGGGGCTTCGTAGGGTCTGCCGGGTCCTTTTCTCACCGACCTTCGGGAGTTCCTGGGCGTGCCCGGGGATCTTTGGCACCGTGTCTGTCTGGGTCTGCCTGGTCGGGCTCTTCCCGACTTGCATTGGCCCTGCGCCGGCCTCTTCTTGGATTTCGTCATCCCCCTCCTCGAAGGAGATTGGGTCATGAGTCTCTCCCTCCCCGTGGAACACGTGGTGGCGTTCCCGCTGTTCCAATTCTCCTATGCGCGCTAGGATTGGGCCTCTCATGGCTTCCCGGTATCCCCTGGAGGTCGTCGCTTCTCTGCCCACTGGGGGCCCATGCAGCCCGATCCAGGACTCCCACGTCGCTCCCGTGGTGGACCTATTCCATTCCTGCCACTTGTCAATCATGTAGCACACCCAGACGCCGCATTGGTATCCGTCCCGCTGGTGTGCGACCCCCATGCTGGAAGCCGTTATGTTGACCGGCGGCCATCCTGGCGGTCCTGCCCATTGTCCCAGCGCCGTCAGTAGGCGCGTGTCCTCCCCCCCCATCGGGTCATAGAGGTAGACTGAGACGCTGGTGTCCTCATTTCTCCCGAAGAGGAGCACGTTCCAGTGGCTGCCGTCGCAAGTCAGGACGAAGGAAAATCCCCCGTCCCGGACCGTTTCCATCGTGTTGCGCATCTGCGCGTCGTATTGGTCAGACTGCTCGAACTCGATTCCGTTGAGAGCATCCGCGAGTTTCGTCTGGTGCATCGACACTGTGGCCACGCCCGTCGTACAGAGGCTGTGGGTTTCCACTTGTATGGAGCTAAGCCACGCCTCCCTGCCTCTGGTGTCCGAGAAGACTCCTTCCGTCCTGTGCCTGGGGGGGCCCTCCCTCCGGGGTGCAGTTCCTCTTCTTCCTCCCCCCTTCAGGAGGCTGTCCGCATGGGACCCTTCAGTGCGGTTTCTCCGCATCGCCCTCCTGCAGTCCATCGCCTCCTTCTCGGTGAGCCTTGCTCCGGCTCTGGCTGCGTGTCGCAGGTCTGAGAGGGGTTTTTCCGCCTTGGGTCTTACACCTACGGAGTCCATTATCATGACCCTTCCCCCCGGGTCCTCTAGCTGGGTGGGTCTGACTCCAATATCATGGCATTTAAAGGCGTCTTCGTGGTCTTCTTCATCCTTGGCGCAATAGCCTGTCGCCAATTGTTTTAAGGCGTTTTTGGCTTGCATGGAGGTCGTGGGGGGTCCTCTTCTTCCCGCGTGCCACAGCGATCGCGGGCCCCATTTGTATTGAGTGAGGTGGAAGCCCGCTTCCCAAGTGGTTGGTTCTTCCTCGTCGACGGCCTGGGGTTCTGCCATTCTTTGGAACCCTAGAGCGTTATGTGCCCCTTGGGAAGGTACAAACTGGGGTTTGAGGGCAAGGTTCTTCGGGTTGTCCCAGAATCGCGCGTCGTTGGGCTTGTCAGCAAGCGCTTCGCATATATATGGGTACAGCATGAGCATGAAGGTTCGCATGCGCCCTTGAAACCTGGCGGGGACTTTCGCTTTTGCTTCTCTGAGGCTGCACGCACGGGTGCCCCCCTGCGCTACGTAGAACCCCTCCTCCACGAAAGGGAGCAGGGGCAGCAGCGTGGTCAGACTAAGCGGGATCTCCTCTTGGTCCTTGACTGAGTAAATCTTCACGCTCTCCTCCCCCGTGTCCTTGTTAACGACCGTTCTGTGTCTGCCTTCGAGCGCACTCGGGAAGGGCTTCCGAACCGCATTCGCTAACTTGGAGATACCCTGTGCTGGGTGTTGATCAGGTCCGCCAGTAGCGGTCCAGATCCTGTGAGCAAGACTTGGTGCTCACGTAGCACCGCAAGTTGCCGGGCTGTGCAGCACCTGTCGAGTTCCCCAGTTCTGACTGTACCGTCCACCTGTCCCTGTCTGCGGTTGTAGTGGTACCTGACCAGCCCCCTCGTGGTGGCGCTAAGTTGAGAGGTCTGTTTGACGTGAAAGGCCTCACTTTCTCTGAACACCTCTCTCGGCCTTTCTCGAAGGTCCTCCCTGGTGGCGGTGGCCATCTGCAGGGCGCTCGCCACACTTTGTGCGTACGTGGCCAGCAGTGGTGTGTGTCCAAGCCCGTAGGAGGTTTTCGGGAGTGCCGTGTAGCAGTTAGCGGTGCCTCTTGGCAGTCCATTAAGGAGCTTGTACGCCCCGCCGATAATCGCGTCTAGGTCCTCGATTTCCTTGGTAGAAAAAATCCCTAAGGGGAGGGCATATCTAAGCTGTCCTATAATTGCAGAGCGAAGGACTTCCTCCTGCTGCCCGCTCGTTAAAGGGGAGTGGAGGAGCGCCTGTATCCTTTCCCTTGCCTGCAGAAAGGAGGCTTGCTTCTGGACCGTCCAGTCTCCCGAGAGGGCGACCTGCATTCCAAGGTACTTGTATGGGTCATCCGGGTGGAGGTACGGGAATCCATGCCTGCCTACACCGGGGGTGTGCATGGTGACCTCCTCGTATGTCTCCTCAAGGATCGGGGATCCCTTTTCGTCCGTTCCCGTAATTCCGCATTTAGCCTTGTTGATTCGAAGTCCACTCCAGTTGGAGTAGAGCTCTAGCTTCCTGACCTGCACCGCCAGCTGCGTTGCCGACTCCGCGATTAGGGCAAGATCGTCAACATATGCCGCCGAGGAAGTGCGAATTTGTTTGTCCGAATCCGTGAGGCGGTGCAGATACCCCTTGTTGCCCGCCTTGAGCCAGCGTAGAAGGGGTTCCAAATAGAGAATAAAGAGTAGGGGGCTCAGCGAGTCTCCCTGCACTAGTCCCCTTTTGACCATGAGGGGTTCCGAGCTGTGGTGCTCTATCTTTGAGACCATCCTAAAAGGTGACCTGTGGGCCTCCCCCCCGTAGAGGTCTGCCACCACTCTGACCGCGTCCTCCGGGATCCCCATGGGCCCTTGCGGGCAGCTGATCTCTGCAAGGCCTGCCCGTTCAGACATCTCTCTCCACTCATGCTGCTCGGTCCCGTCTTGCTCCCTGGGGGTCTCCGCGACATTAAAGTCTCCCCCCACGATCATGTGCTCCCCCTTCCTGGAAGCTACTGCCGCCTCCCGGGCTATGTATTCTCGGATACACGTCCTGACCACCTCTTCTTCGGGGTGGGGTGGGTTGTAGACACCTAGCACGTGCACCTTTTTGTCGCTCGGTAGTGTGATAACCACATGCTGTAGGTACCCTTTCGCGCATCTGGGAACCTCGCGGTTGGTGCGCACGTCTGTTCTATCATAAGGGCGTCTGAGAGCGAGGACCACCCCCCCTCTGTACGAGGTGCCATCCGCTCCCCTTCTCTGGACACCATGGCACGGTGCTGAGTGCCAGGCGCTGTATCCTAGCCCTTGGAGTTTCTTCGGGCCCATAGGGCCCGCCGCCTTCGTCTCAGTGAGGACTAGCACGTCTGGCTGGTGCCCTTCGCAACTCCTGGCGAGGTCAAAGTACGCATGGTCGCTTCCCCTGATATTCCAGGTCATCAGGGACAACCTGCCCTCCTCCCCAGCATCCGGTGGGGGTGCTTGGTTCTCTTTGTCACTGGGGTGGTTTGGTTTATTCTCAGACTCTCGTGTACTATTGCTCCAGCTGCCAAGTATAGTCCTTGTGGCTGTCCGTTGTTGTCTCTTCGGCTGGACCGGTGCTTCTCCGTTTCCCGACGCTTGTTGCAGTGGCCTGAGTACTGCTCTTTTGCCGGGCACCCTGCTGCTCCCACGCAGGGTGTCGGCCTGGCCTTCAGCGTGTTCCTCCTGTCGGGTGGCAATTTGCATGGCAATTCTGTGCTGTTTTGCCACCCTGGCGTTTGCCATTTTTCCCGTGCCTCCCGCGGCTCGGTGTGCCGCCCTTGGCCAGGTTGACTTTTCTGGGGCTCTCGTCCAGTCACGCCATGCCGCCACCATTACCGCAACCCAGACCCCGCACTGAAAGTCGTCGTGCTGGGTGCGGAGTTTGGTGCACGTGACTTCGGTAGGGTTCCCCTGTCTCGTCCTTCTTTCGGCCCATGCTTTGATGGCGTCCAGCAGCTTCCCATGCCCCTTCGCCCCTTCTCTCGGGTTGGGTCCATAGGAGTCGAACAGGTGCACGTGGGTCCTTCCCCCTTCCCCCGCTTGTTGGTCGAAGAAGAGGGCCCTCCAGTGCGCCCCGTCACACAGTGGCTGATAGGCAAACCTCCCGCTTGCAAGCAGGCCATCAATCCCGTCCTTGGCCAGCAGTCTGGAGAGGAATTTCTGCTGGTTCATCTCCTCCGGCGGAGCCGGGTCTATTGTGCGGAGGTGCCGGCTAAGCTGTACGTCCGACACTCGTCCTTCTACCGTGTAGAGGCCCCCCTCCCCCCGGGGGTTCGCGCCCTGTGTCGGGTTCCCTGAGGGAGGCCACCCCGCATCCCCCCCACCGCTAAGGGGGGGAGGGGTGGAGGGTTGTGTTGTAACCTCCCTTTTTCCGAGGGCTGCTTTGCTCTTGTCCCTTTCTTTGAGCTCTTTCCTGACTTTCCGCAGCTTGCCAATCGGAACAAAAATACAGTTGTTGTTCCTCCCCGCAAAGTTCCTGCGGAGGGAGATCCTTCCTGCGGTGCTGTTGACATAGAAAAGACTACCCCCGTCCATCGCCTCTTTCCAGTACCACTTCCCCCTCTTGTGCATCCAGGGTGTGTTCTTTCTTTGGTTTCTCCAGATCCAGACTTCTGGGTCGTGGTGTGAGCTCGCGTTCTCCCCTGAGGTGGAGTCGTTTCGCGGTGCTCGTGTTATTCTTTTTAGAATCTCGCGGTAGGTAATAAGCATAATTCCGACTATCACGAGGCATACCGCTTTGAGCAATATGGGCTTTTGCTTAAGCCCATCTGTGCATCCTGCTGCACTTGGCAGGAGTACATAAGTCGAAATTATAAGGTCGTTGGTGATCACACTCATGGTGTGTCCCATCGGCCCAGTGTGCCTGGGGCTAATCGTTCTACACAACGTATCAGTCTTACAAGTGCTTTCATTTGCGGTTAATATTCCGAGCGGCTGCTTGCTTCGACTCTGGTGCCCGTGTTGAGGCCTGTGCATGCAACAATAACAGTGCCGGCTTAAGTGCCCGAGGGCCATGACAACCATTGGTCTGTTGATCACCGCATTAGCTTTGCTGATTAAAGCGGTTTGTATGTCGATTACAGCTTTAGATGCGTCGTTTGCCGCACATTGTCTGTTGTTTATTACAACTGTGAGAAGCCTTCTTCCCTCCGTGAGGTGCTCTGCACGGAGGGGTGGCCTTGCCCGATATTTTGGGTAAATTATAAGTGGGAACCTGTTAAAATCCAGGGTCCAATGCCGGGGTGAAATGAGGCAAGTCCAGTCCCATTGCTGGAGTGGTGTGGCAGGATGAGCGCACAAGGGTCTGCTGTTATCAGTTTTTGCGTGTGAACACAATATATGTGTCACCGCCTTCCCCGTGTCCCGGGGGTATGGTCTGCTACTATCAGCTTTTGCGTGTGAGCACAATAATTGTGTCACCGCCTTCCCCATATCCGGGGGTTGTGGTCTGCTGTATACAGCTTGTGGTGGGTTGCGCCGATGCCGGCAGGGTGCGCGGGGCTCCCCGAGAGGTATGCTGTCAGGTATGGCTTTGCTGTGCTCTCGCGAGGAGCCGGTATCTGCCCGTGACCCGGGACTTACTGATCCGATCTTACTTCCCTTTCCGCTGGCTAACAGTCTTACGGTTTCCATCCTTCCAGTCACCTCCCGGTTGCGGAGGTTATCATAATGACAGGGTTTTAAATGCCGGGGTGATGTGAAGCAGGTCCAGTCCCATTGCTGGAGTGGTGTGGCAGGATGAGCGCACAAGGGTCTGCTGTTATCAGCTTTTGCGTGTGAACACAGTATATGTGTCACCGCCTTCCCCGTGTCCCGGGGGTATGGTCTGCTACTATCAGCTTTTGCGTGTGAGCACAATAATTGTGTCACCGCCTTCCCCATATCCGGGGGTTGTGGTCTGCTGTATACAGCTTGTGGTGGGTTGCGCCGATGCCGGCAGGGTGCGCGGGGCTCCCCGAGAGGTATGCTGTCAGGTATGGCTTTGCTGTGCTCTCGCGAGGAGCCGGTATCTGCCCGTGACCCGGGACTTACTGATCCGATCTTACTTCCCTTTCCGCTGGCTAACAGTCTTACGGTTTCCATCCTTCCAGTCACCTCCCGGTTGCGGAGGTTATTATAATGACAGGGTTTTAAACAAGTGTCAGAAAAACTTACAAATGAAAATGTTTCCCAGGCAAGCGCAAGGGGACAGTATTTATCTACCTCTCTGGGTGCCATCTGGCTTCCCTGGTCGTTCCTTATAGGTTTCCATCGAGGCTTGGCTCCAAGTCCCCTTGATGCAGCAGAGCTCATAAGCATAAGCGGGTCGCCAAGAGGGGAGCCTGTTGTTGGGCGGCGTAATGCCCCCACGCAGCATCGCTCAACCCCCGCGCACTGAGGGGCACGATGTGTAAGACCCCGGTGCGTCCACTCGGACCGTCGCTCCCCAAAAAATGCAGAACTCAGTCCGCTTTCCCTTTCAGGGATGGGATGCCGACTTCCGTCGGAGTTCTGGGCTCCAGCGACCTGCGAAGCAAAACAGCCGTCGCCGTGGACTTTGGGGAGGCTTGGGGCGCCGCCAACGAACAGCCGGATGTCCGTGAGGGGTGCACTTCCCGCACGCAGGATGCACGAAAAGCTGCGGGCCGCGTGTTCCTTCCCCCCCCCTCAACGATGACGACCCTGCCACTGCCAGAGGTCGATGCGACCCTTGGAGAATCAAACAAGATGCCGCAAGATGGGGCAGTCTCCGCGCGGCGCACTATTCCCTCAACGCCGCCACAAGCCTCCTCCGTCCAGCACTTCTGTGCCAGGCCCTCGTTAGTCAAGTCGGGCCGCGGCCCCCAGAGAGATGCACAGCTCAGTCCGCCTAACCACGCAGGGTCAAAGAGGTAGTTTCCTCTCGGCGCAGTTGTGGGAGCACCGTCGCAAAATGAGCAACTGAGAGGCTTCCAGTGCTTTGTGGCGAGCGCCGCGGAAACCTGCGAAAAGCCGTAAGCCCCATACCACGACCCAGCGATGCCAGTGCTGCAGCGGCTTGGGGTCGCAGGGGCTTGTGAAAAAAGGGAAGCGGCTCCACAGAATGGGCCGGCGAGTATCACCCTGTCTCTCAACTCAGTGACAAGAGGCCCACAGAGACCGGTGATCAGCGACTCTTCAACCTGTGAAGAGCTTTGGGCATTGTCCCACAACCCAGCGATGGCAGCTCCATAACAATGAAGGGTCGCATGGAATCGTAGAAAGAAAAGGGCGGCGCAACAGGATGGGCCGGTGTACTCGCTGCCGAAGCGCTTACTCCCCGGAGGTCTACCCGTGACGTCTGACGACCAGCGCTTACCTCGGGGTCCTTTCCTGCGGTTTCCCAATGCGCACCAGGAAGAGGAAGTTAGCAATTCTGAATTTTCAGCGCGAGTCGTTGACAGGAGACAGGAAAGCAGGTGAAATTCCCCTGCATACAGGGGCTCCAAGTCAGGCAGATGGGGAAAAGGAGTGAGAACGCCGCTGTTGATGCTGTGGGTGTCCCCCAGGCATGGCTGAGCCGAGCGTGTTCGTGGGCATGTTTCCTGCACTCGTGTTAACAAAAAAGTTACTAATATCTGCCTAAAATATTTTAAATAACATCTAAAAGGCATATTTTTGTTACAATTTATCCGTTGAGTTGCCGTAGTCAACGGAGTGAGATCTTCCCACTGCTCCGGGTGACTGGTGTCCAGCCCCAGATCCGCCAGCTTGGAACCCACTTGAACGCTGTGTCGTAGTCCACCCCAAAAGAGCTCGAGAAGTTCCAGTTTGGTCACCTTGCCGCAACCCCGTACTACGTCCGCCACAAAGTTGACAGTCGCGGTTCGGGTGGTGATGCGGGTGTAAAAGGCACCGGTCTTCTCCTCCGATCGCTGTCTCGTTGAGAGTAGCTCCGACTTCAGCCGCTTCAGGGCGTCCGTGGTGATGTCCACCGACAAGGCAAGGTCGCCCATGAACCGTGGCACCGTTGCGTACCTCACCCTCCACGCCTCTCCTTCGCTGCCTCCTGGCGCCATCTCCTCGACGTACAACTTCTGAGCCTTGGCCAACTTGGCGGTCTTGACCATCCATAGCAAGGTGGAGACGCTGAGCTGGTTGCGTCCTTGCGCCTCACGCCGAAATCTGGGAGTAGTGAGCGCCGCAATCACCGTCATGTGCTCCAGAAGCGCATTCACCGCCACAGAGAACTCCTCAAGGTCATCCATGGCCCGGCCCTTCGTGTAGTGATCGCCAGGGAACTCCGGGAGGTCCTCCACCAACTTGTAGATGCCCCTTAAGAGCGAGCTCTCGTTCTTGATCGCGGTCTGGTAAGAGCGGTCGTCAGGGGTGAACATTGCCATCGGGTCTTCCGGAGCTCGTGCAACCCCGGCCGGTGGTCCCGCCACTGCCGTATGAGCCACCGTCGGGGTGAAGGTCGCGGCATCGGCTGAGAGTCGATGTGAAGGAGCTGGGAAGATGGAGGGGTCAATCTGCAACGGGGGTTGGGACATCGTGGGAGGCGGCCCAAACGATGCAGCCAAGTACCATGGAGCAGCACATACCTCCACCCAGGCTTGTAGCCCATCCAGCTCGTAGGTCTCCGCCTCCGACTCCGTGAAGGCGTCCACCACCGGTCGTCTCGGGCATTGGTACCATTGTGACGGAATTCTGGGACGCCTCGTGCCTCGAATAGACTCCTCTGCCACCGAGCGGTCCACCAAGAGGGCGTAGGTGGAGGTCTCGGTGGTGTGCAGCGGACGTATCTCGGGGAAAGAGGTACCGCCGGCCCCGCTCAGAATGTATCGAGTAGGACTCAGCCCAAGATTGTCACAGATCTTCAGGGCTGCCGACAGACCATGGCGCGAGGAGGTGATCTCGGGTAACGTCGCTGTAGTGGCCAATTCACCCGGGGGCACCCACAAGGAATCCCCTTGGGGAGTGACCACTAACAGCCGTGTAGTTGACGTCGACGGTCCCGCCCCCCCAGTCGGGTCACCATCAGGGTCATCTCCAGGGTCGTCACCAGAAAAGAAAAAAAGAAAAAATGTGACTCTTCCTACTGGAAGCGTGATATTTGAAGGTGCACAGCTGTTACGCCTGCCCCTAGTAGTCACCAGGGTCGTCCTCCGTGTCCTTATAGTCGCTACTCCGGCTTTGTGATTCTTCATCGGCGGCGTGCGACTTCCCATCCTTCCAGCCCAAGGCAAGCTGTCCCCCGCTGGTTGCATGCTGGGAGGCGCTGGCTGCATGCTGGAACCCGCTGGTTGCATGCGGTACCAGGCGTGTTGCATGCTGGGCGAGGCGTGTTGCATGCTCAGCCGGTGAGCTGGTTGTATGCGAAGCCGGGCGTGTTGCATGCTCAGCCGGCCGTGTCAGTGACGACATCGAGTTCGGTTGAAACCGTATACCGAGGTACGTTTAATTTTCAGGCGACGCACTTGATACCGTCGGCTCTAGAAAAAATGCGATACCGTGTGACACCGTCACCGTCGGTTGAAATTGGGCAGCGCCCTCGGGGAAAACCGTAATCGATGCGTGAATTTCCATGACGATACCGCAACCGTCGATTCAAATCGGGTTTCGATATCGGCCATGAAACCGATACCGTATACGTGGAAACCGATGGCATCAGTGTATGCGACCGTTGGACCCATGATGGCATGGCATTGGCTCCAGGCCCAAGCCGCCGTCAACAAGGATTCGTGCCCGTCTTATCTATCGCTTGCTGTCTTTGCTGTGTTTGTGACACGCGACTAAGGTCTCTCAAATTCAAAGCCCACGTCACTCTCACTTATGAATTTGGTGCCTCTACGCTGTTCGGATCAGTTTTCAAGCTGAGAAATTAAATGAATATTTGCTGTGTTGTGATATTTCCTTAGCTGGCGAAAACCGCAGTTCACTCGAAATGTTCGAGGGAAATGCAAGGACGATACCGAAACCGACGGCATAAGTAACATCACGACGACGCGAGAAACCGTAACCGATGATAACGAGTATGTCACGAACTCGAACACGTAAAGATGAAATAAGTGGCGATACCGCACGGCATCGATACCGCCAAGACAGTTCGAGCCTCGAAACCGTCGAGGACGATTTTGAACTCGATGTCGTCACTGGGCCGTGTTGCATGCTGTGTTGCATGCTCTGCCGAGCTGGTTGCATGCTCAGCCGCTCCCGCTGCATGCTGCGGCTGGCCCCCACCAGCCCCGCACACCACAGGGGTGTCCAAGCTTGCCCGGCGTCTTCTCGCCAGACGCCGTTCCTCGGCCACCCCGCCCCCCGCTGCAGCAGCCTCCAGCTGAGCCATCTGGTCGCGCAGGCTCCCCGCCTTGGTCTCCGCGAGAAACCGAGCCGTCTCTGCGCGCACTACCCGCTGCAACACCTCCTGGTACGTCATCTCCTCCCTCCGATGCTTCTCCAACTTGAGACGCCGTTCTCGTCGTCTGCGGCTATGCTGAGTGCCCGCCGCAGACTCGTAGCCGGAGCCGGATGTCGTGCTCCCAGGTTGAGACGCGTGAGCTTGGGAGAGGTCCTCGGTCACCACGTCTTGGGGCTCCGTGTGTATGGGCAAGGTTCTCCCAAGAGTCTCCGGACCCGAAGCACGGCGACGATGATGCGGCTGGTGGTTTACCACACCCTCGTCAGGAGAAGTGTCGATGTGGGGAGCCGGTTCCATCGGCGGTGTCGGATACAGTCGTTGGGGGACCACTCTCATATCAGTCGCCACCGCCCGCTCCGCAGCCGCCATGCGCTCTCGCGCTGCCCACCATTCTCTAGCCCGTGCCTCCGACGCAGGGTCAGCTCCATATACCGGAGGTGGAGGCGGTGGAAAATAAGCGGGTAGTGTCCATGGATCCCCGTAGGTGGTCGACATCGGCGCGGGCGTGTATGGGGCATGTGTCAACACGCCTGGGGCATGGGTTGGCGAGCCTGTGGCATAGTGGAGAGCCATTCCAAAAGGCGGAGACGGCCTACTGGGGGCATATGGCATGTCTGGGGCATACTGGAGCATGCCGGTTGCATGCGGTTGCATGCTGGTTGCATGCGGTTGCATGCTGGTTGCATGCGGTTGCATGCTGGTTGCATGCGGTTGCATGCTGGTTGCATGCGGCTGCACGCCCGTTGCATGTTGTTGCATGCCGCTCCAACCGACCTCTTGTTGATGAAACATAAAAGGGAAAGTTTGAGAGGGGGCGTGCACAAAATGGCTCTGAGGCATGCTGGGTTGCATGCCACCTGGCATATGTTGCATGCCAGGTTGCATGCCAGGTTGCATGCCAGGTTGCATGCTAGCGGGCGCGCTTAAGGGCATGCCGAAGGGAAACTGAGCCACGTCCGGGACATGTTGGTACATGTCAACAACTTGGCCAGCACTGACCCCTGCGATGGAAGCGGTTGGTGGAGAGGGGTCTGAGGGGGTCAGTGGCACGGTGGAAGCGGTGGAAAGGCCCGAAGGTCCAGGCGCGGTGGAAGCGGTTGGTGTAAGGTCTGAGGGGGTCAAAGGGAAGGTGGTGGTGGAAGGATCCATAGCGGTGGTGGAAGGGGGCGAAGGTCCAGACGAAAGCATCAAAAGTCAACTGTCGGTCAACCGTATGTCAAATACTATTTAGTACGATATGCAGGCTACGGCCCTGAGCATGACACCTGGGTCAAAGCCACAGAGCTGACCAATGCAACAGACATTATAGCTGCCTATGAAGGCTAAACATTATATTAAGCCTCGTGCCTTTACTTCTTGTAATATATACTAATACATGTCGATCATCTATATAACCTTGCTCTTAATGTTTTATCATTATGTTGCATAGAAGCGGGAAATTGATCCTTCCTTGCTAAAGGTGTAGTGAGCCTTGTTCAAAATCATACCCTTGCACAGATACGCACACATGCGAGATATCATATCTGTGGATAAATAAAAACTGCTATATGCTACCTTTGCCAAAGCCGTGGTTTGTCATCGGATTCTTGGCCAGTCATGCGAAGCTACCGGAGATATCGACTGAGGTAGACGGAGTTGTGATCCTAAGTTGTGCTTGACAAACATAACTAAAGAAATTTCACATTAGTACGTGGCGAATCCATTCTCACTCATCGCGATAGATGTTCGTCAAAGCGCGCGTACCGGACCAAATATTGAGGAGTTGAGCAGACCGGGTAAAGGATTATAAGTCCAATCCCGTTAAGCAGGGCCACTCCGTTTGCATTAAAAACAAGCCCCAAAAATCGGGCTCCCCGTTGCCGCATATGATCCTCCAAAGTAGCTTAAGGAGGGGAGGAAGGGTTGGGTGCACTATATATAACCGTGGAAACATGTACCCAAGGGTTTTCGTCGATCAGTCATATATATAAGGCCGAGAATCGTGCGATTATAAATCGTGGGATCATCGTTCGCAAAGAACGACGGCTAGCGCAAATAATCCGTAACGTAGACTTCGGATGCTTTGAATCGTCACTCTGACGCACGATACGTGTGGATCAATCAGTAATCCAGCGTCAATCTGCATCACGAAACGCAATTCATTGAACCTTGAAACGTCACTCTGAAATACGATACGATTTCCAGAAAGGGGGCTACATCCTAAGAACTGTAAGGTGAGGGACTAAAGTGGACTCAGTTCCCCCCAATAACCTAAAAACACCATGAGGGACGCCTCAAATCGGTGTAAGAAGACTGGTACCAGCAAGAAGCGACAACAACAAAGACATCATAGACATATACAAAGGTATGCCCGTTGTGAGGTCACAACTCTTTTAAGAGGGGAGATCTGTCAGGGTCATGACCGATGACATATGTGTCATACATGTCATACGTGTCATACCTGTCAGACATGTCATACCTTGTCATTTCATGTCATGTCGGTCGTGTCATATATTATTATGACAGTCGGTCGTGTCATATATTATTATGACAGTCGGTCGAGTCATATATTATTATGACAGTCGTCAGTACGGTCGACCATGACTGTACCTGTCGTCAGATGATAATGTCACATCATCTGTCATTATTCAAGGAAAGACTTGAATGACCCTGTCATCGAGAGTTCGTATGTCGAACTCGAAGATGGCAAAGCAAGATACATCTTGAAGTACAAACAAGAACCATCTTGGCTTTAAGCATGTGCGGAACACGCATGCACAGTATGAACGAACTATTCGTTATCACAATACTGGTCGTTCAACCTACGTCTCGGGTTCACAACCCAATGGCGGTACTATCGATGATGATAGGAGACGTATGGTATAAGATGAGGACGCGGTGGGCTTCAAGCAGATCTTCACTCAGAGACTGCACTCATCACCCGCTATTTCTTACACTCGCGTTGCTGTCCAACTTCGCAGTGTTAATTTGTATATTGATAATATATTCACGGCCTGTTGTATCTCGCCGTATCATGTCTGGCTTCATACGACTGATGTTGTCATAGTAGCCTATCTGGTCATACCTGGTTTGTGTGTCGGCATAACCAGCGATCCATTTCGGGACTTTAAACCGGCTGAATGCATCATATGAACCAAGAATGTCGAAAAACCATGTCGATGGATCTGGGTCGATATTAGGAATCTCTGGCTCTTCCTCTTCGAGTGCAACCATCTAAAAACAAAACACAGCACAAAAATACCTTCAGCTAATCGACTAACTGAGTGTGTGTGATTTATATGTTATATATGGTATATCTGTATGTTTACATACATGTAGTACATTCGTACATAATAATGAGGTAGGTATATATATATATATCCACCTTCTTCCCCCCTCAAGGAAGTGTGTGATATAAGGCAGTTGTCAATTGCCTGTACCTCATAAATAGCATGCATTCCATATAGGAAGCATCTGTTACAGTTTTAGGGTTGTTGCCCGATATATAATCATGTCTGTGTCGAATACAGCATGATATGTTAATGCCAAACACGAAGTTTATCGAATATATAGTGGCATTTTAGGGCATGTTAGGTTACAGTGGCCCATATACCCAATAATGTGATTAGGGTGTTACATGGTATCAGTAACCCTAAAATAGGTAAAAATAAAGCAGTATAAATATTTTGCAACCATTTTTAGGCAAAACTGCATTTAATACCATACTGAATGTTACGTGGTTTTCAGGAGGTATGTTACACCCTTGACACACACATTCAATTTTTAGGGTGTTACAGGGTGTTACACATGCTGCATAAATCAGGGATTGTTATTTGATAGCTAAATATTCATTTTAGCAAAAAAAAATCAATCCGAAATTTTCAAAATGTATTTCACGTACAGCATTTTGACCGATTTAGTGTTACAGCCAAGGCATGGTATCGATATTCAATATTTTCGATACTATCGATATTTCGATTAATTTTTATTTATTGATATGAATTTGGTACATATCGAAATATTGAATATTGATTGATACCCTTGGACTACTTATTCATATTGATCGAATACCCCTTGGGGACTTATTCATATCGATTGATACCTCCAGGTCACTTATTCATACCGATCGATCATACAAAATTAAAGTACAGCGATTGGCCATATCGATTAATCGATATGAGTATCGATTAATCGATCTTAGATTACCCAAATATTGGATTTATGTTGGTCGAACACCCATATTCAGATCCTGGTATATATACGTACCTCCTAGCGTCATATGGGGGCCATAATATATGAGCCGCAACCGCACCGTGACATCAAGTTCCATCAAGCAGGCAGGTGTGGAGCGCGCCTTCTCTAAGGTGGGGGCCATGCATTCTGACTTAAGGAAAGGCCTTACAGAAGGCACAATTGAGCATTCCACGACGGCATGCCTTAACACCCTGTAGAGTTCTAGATAGCATTGTATGGTCTAATTCATTATTATTTTTGCATTGCCTTGTGTATTTGCTTGCAATGTTGTGTGCACTCAGGTCATATTGATATATCAATATCTAGGTTGGTGCTAACTCATAACGCGTTATAACGTGCACCCCCTTTTGGCGTTATAACGCGCGTTAAAACGTGCACTCTGTCCCCCATACTTAAGGCCCCCATACTTAAGCCTCCCGAACGGAACGGAATCTGGAATCAGGAATCGGGAATCAGGAATGACGCGATGTCTGGTTGCCTGCCGTCACTCGACTGCTCGGTTGTTCTACTGTCCCATTTTACAGCTGTCGAGAGACTCTACAGTTTATTGCTAGCAGTTTATTACAGTTTATAGCTTGTTAACTGCGTATATAGGCAAAGATGGCAAGACCGACCGCACCCGTGAAAGATGTCGCGAACTTATGCACGAAGCGTCCACACAAAGCACAACCCTCTAGCCCTCCTACTAGACAGTCTTACTTATTGTCAGTGCCTCCACAACACTAGCTCGACTTTGCATATGTTTCCTTATATGACTGCACAGTTATCTTGCTACTGTAACTATACAAAATCTCAAAATTTTTGATATCTCTTTATCTCTTCTCACAACTTGTGCAAGCTGAAAAAGACTGTTAATTACAGTTCTGACGCAGTCGCACAAGGACAAGTCCACAAATGTATATCTTTACAAGCAGAAGAATACTGTATCTTACGAATTATCTCATAACACTGCTGTTTTCGCGGTCTTAAGCGAGTCCTGGCTATTTTCGGAATCACTGTTACGAAGGCAAAACAAAAATGAGCGTCTGGCTCACCCTGCTACGCCGCCCTACATATTCTCGCTATCTCCAAACAAGTGTAACACCCATCCGTATTTCCGTATCTCGTCACTGTCATAACTCCTCGCGCGTATCGTACTGCGCGTGTCATACGTTCGTCACAGAGACTGCTACAGCAAGTGTCACAACCCGGCTGAGGTACACGATAAGCCGTGGTTTGTGACAGCTGTCGCGAACTTATGCACGAAGCGTCCACACAAAGCACAACCCTCTAGCCCTACTACTAGACAGTCTTACTTATTGTCAGTGCCTATACAACACTAGCTCGACTTTGCATATGTTTCCTTATATGACTGCACAGTTATCTTGCTACTGTAACTATACAAAATCTCAAAATTTTTGATATCTCTTTATCTCTTCTCACAACTTGTGCAAGCTCTTTTTCTCAACATCCCCCATCTGTAGCTGCCACTGGTAGCACAGACATTAGACAAGAGCTTGCTCAGCATCTTCTGTCGTAACGCCATCCATTGCGAACTTGCCCATGCTGAAGGTAAACATACCCACTCCAGAAGCTTCTCCTCCTCGCAACATCCTGGCTCTTGTCAAAGGGTTGCGAAACACCATGACCCACATGCATCTTCTGCCAATAGGTCCATGCTCCAAATGCCCAATCACATGTAAGCGTCCAGCGTGACACAGCTTACGAAAGTATTGTGCCCTGCTTTCTGTCATATCTGTCATGTAGTGCGATGGCACATGAATACAAGCCACCACTCGGCTGGCCAGTACTGCCAACGGCAACGCAATATCCAGCACTGCGAACCAGGGTGAAGTTACCACTGCGTCACACACCCCATACTTCTCCTTCCAGGCTCGATAATTGCCCGGTTGTAAAGCATTAAGGGCTTCGTGCCACTTCAACTGCGGATTCCAATCATTATTCATAACCTTCAGGTGAGGCCACTCCAGTGACATAACCTTGCCAATGACACCTGTGCCAGCCCAAGGATCCCATACCTGTGTGATCTTCTCCCAAGTCACCTCGTGCGCCAAACGTCTGACCTCCTGAGGAACTGTCATCACCAACTCTAAGCCCCAATCCAGTTGACTGGCAATCTTCACCTGAGCTCTGCTCAGTTGCGTCACATCTCCTCTCTTCTGCACTTCCTCGGGGCTCATGGCCTGCACCGTGGACGTCTTGCGGAGACTTCTCGCGCGAGTGTGCTGCTCTGCACACTTCCTGCTCAAGATGGTACGATGGCCCTCATGCCAGAATCCTGGCATCACTTCTGTGATCACTCTGCTGAGCTCCTCCTGGTTTCCCCAGGCCACTCTGTCAGGAAGATCCCCCATGCTCCCTTCTTTTCTGAGCATCTGCCGCGAGGTCAGCGCCTGCCATGGGTCTTCACGTCCCGGCCTCACTGCACGATGCGGACCCACGTCTGCAGGCAACAATACCACATCTGATCCCAGCTTCTCTCTCAGCTGCAGCTCCATGGCCGCCATCTTGTCGACGATTGACGCGCTCACCTCGGCGGCAGCTGCCACCACAGTCCCACCTAAGCACTTGGGACATTGCCAATCCCCTTCAGGTACTCCATCCAGCGCTGGATTCAGACACCACGTGTGATAACCACGGTTACAGGTGTCACACAGCAACATGGCTGCCTCCCCATCTGTCCGCATGCACGCCTCACACGCGAGATGCTTGCTGGGAATGGCTGCACTGCAGTCGTACTGGTCTTTCACTTGTAGGTGACATGGTGCAATATTTTGCACTGTGCTCTTCTCCCGCAGCTTCGTGCTGTCCTCCAACACTACCACTCCATCTCTTTGCACCTTGACTATCTTCAGGATGGCTGACTTGGTGGCCACCTCCATGCCAGAGCGCGGTTGTTGTCGTATATATACGAAATCGCCTGCCTTGAACTGGTGCGGCTTCGGCTCGTAACTGCCACTCCTCCTGTGCTCGTACCGTAAAGTGTCGCGGTGCTGAGCGATCTCCAGGTTGCACCCTGCATGTACCATGAGCCTCTTCACGATGGCGGCTCGCTGTAACAGATCATCAGCCAGTGTCTTCTCCTCCTGCTTCCCAAAGTCCAACTCGGGTCGAGCACGAAGATCCGGTGGCACCGTGGCTTCCTGAGCGAACAGCAAGGTGAATGGCGCCACTCCAGTGGACTGCTGCCTAGCTGCGTTGTAGCTGAGTACGAGTGACCAGAGCATCTCATCCCACTCGAAGTCCAGGCCCTTGTCGAGGGCCATCTTCTTGAAGCAAAACTTGAGGGTGCGTACCACCCGTTCAGTTAAGCCATTGCTCTCTGGGGAACTCGGTGAAGTCACTCTTCGGTCAATGAGACACTGCTCGCATAGAGCAGAGAACTCACCTTCAAACTCTGTGCCCCCATCCACCAAACATTCTGCAGGCGCCCCAAACACGGATAGGACATGATAGCGAAATGCGTTGGCGATGGTGGCGGCCTCCTTGTCGGGGATTGGAACGCACACGACGAATCGCGTGTAGTGCTCAATCATGACCAAGACGCGTTGGTTCCCAGCCTTCGTGATGCGTTTCGTGGGCCACGCTAAATCCAGGGACCAGCGATACATGAAGGACTTGATCTCCAGCGGCGTGAGATTCGCCTCCTCCCGTGCATAGTGCGTCTTCACCCTCTGGCAAGTCTGGCACTGAGTGACCACTGCTTGCACATCCTGTTTCATGCCTGCCCAGTAATGGCGTTGCCACAACAGGTTCAATGTCCGCCTGATGCCCCAATGGCCAGTCCTCTCATGGTACTCACGCACCAACTGAATCCTGTCACAGGGCTTGGGCACCAGCAGCTCCTTACCACTGACAGTGACCATGTATAACTCGCCCATGAGCTCGTCCCAACGGTGACGCGCTGCCCTCTTCCTTACCCTGTGATATTCCTCCTTGGGCACCTCCACTCTTCCTCCTGTCTTGATCCACGCGAGGCATAGCTCGTCCTCGTGTATATCGGGGTATCTTTCTCGGAATGACTCCTGGTTGGTTACGCTGGCTAGCATGGCAACCATTCTCGTAGTGTCGGGCAGCTTAGGCAGCCTCATCTCTTTCTCCTTTGTCACTGGTGCCCATTCTGGGGCTGAGCTCGTCTCTGCTGGCTTGCCTCCAGGTCTTGAAAAGGCCTGCCGGTGACGTGCCTCGTAGCCCGCGAGCTTCATGGAGGCCATCTTCCACTGCCTGCGGCGTGGAACAGCGTCGGCGGTGCCTAGCCCCTGTGTACCTTTCTGTCCTTGGCTGCACATGCGTTGCAGTCGTTCTTCCCAGTCCTGATGGCTGAGGCGTCGCGCGACTTGCTGGGTGTAGCCGCTGGAACTGGTGATCCACTCTGCTAGTTGGGCTCGCACCGGCTCAGCCGTGCCCTCGGAGGTGGCAGCCACCTTGGTGGCTTTCGCGATGGGGATGGCAACTAGCGTGCCATGTTCCTCCTCCTCACTCTCCTCACTCTTCGGCAGTTTGGTCGTGCTGACCTCGGCAATCGCATACAATAGCTCCATTGCTCTTCGGTCCATAGCAAGGCCAAGCACTCCTGCCAATTCTTCGTCTTTCATGCCATGTGCCGCGCGCAGCTCACCTGCGCTGTACCCCATGGCCACTGCCTTCTCGTCCAGGTTAACCTCTCTGGTCTCCCCCACTTCATCATCATCTCCCTTCCTCACCACTGTGCCTGCGCGAGGCGCGCGAAAAGCACGAGAGTTTTGCGTCGCCAAGATGGTTGGCAATACTCTCATAGGCTCCCCTACAACGTTGGCGGTGTAGTGAGGCTTCCTGTCTCCTGTGACGACCCTGCGCGGCTTCCAGCCTCGCTGCAGAATATCGCGCACGTATCTGTCTGGTGGTCTGTCCACCCGCTCCATCACCAGATTGAACTGCTGATTCTGGAACAGATTGCTCCAATATGCTCGTAGACGATGCGCGTATGATCCCGCGCGCGCCGCGTCAAAGGACACCGGCTGGCCCACCACGCTGTTGATGATGGGGAACACCTCCTTCCTGATCTTCGAGTTCTCCCTGTGTGACAGCGGAGAAACGTTTTCCAGCACATATGCTGGCGGTCTCTGAGGCTGCAGCTGTTGCAGCGTGGAGAGGACTCGCACTGCCTGGTAGAACAGTCTGCTGTGCCTGCCCTCCAGACCAGCCAGCTTGCCAGCTGGTGACAGGTCCTGGCATGGATATCCACACACCATGACCCACTGCTCTCCACTCAATGCCCCTGCATGTACAAGGTCAATGAGGCTGGTGTCTTCGATGTTGCTGGGCAGTTGCTCCAAGTGGGCTGCCTCGGCACGGAACAAGTCAGGATGACGGCGACTGAGCGCCATGCACCTGGCCCTGGCTACCGTCTGGCTGGACTTCGAGATGTCCTGGTAGAGGTACTTGTTAACCTTAACTCCGCAGCGCAAGAGCATCTCTAGTCCAGCACACAGGCCCCCACACGGCTCATAGCAGACCACGCCCTCTTCTCTGGCTTCCCGGAAGAAGCTCTTGTCAATCACTCTCGTGTCGATCTTCTTCGGCACTTTGAGCTTACCACCCTCCATGGTCTCGTCGCCGTATATCGCTGGTGAGCCTCCGGAATGCATACCCCTGATCGGCCGTACCTGGCTGAGGGCATCCCAGGCGACTCGAGTCAACCTGCCCGAGCACCTGGCCACTTCCGGGTGGTCAGTGTCAAACATGACCCCCTTGTTACACTCCAGCTCTTCTTGGTAGTGCACATCAAACAGTCGATGGACTGCACTAGTCCCCAGCTGCTCCCTGACCATGTTCTCGCAGTAGTTGGCCACCTGGGCTTCTGGGCTTACTTCGGGACCAAGTGGTGGCTCCCTGGTTACTTCCAAGCAAATGATGTCTGTGAAACAGCGCGTTGGCCTCTCGGCACGCCCCGCTTCCCTGGCTCGGTCCCCTTCACGATCCAAACGGGCACCAGTCTCGTCTGCGGTGCTGGGCAGTGGGTACCTGGATGGCACATCCGCGTTCTCATTCTTCGGACCTGGTCGGTACTGGACCGTGAACTCAAACTCCTGGAGGCTGATGGCCCAGCGTAGGTGTTGACCTTGTAGGTCCCCCTTCTCCATGAGTGTTGTGAGCGGCGAATGGTCGGTGATCAGCGTGAAGTGGATCCCGTGCAGGTACTGTCGTAATGTGCGGATGGCCCACACCACTGCCAGCATCTCACCCTGGAAGCTCGCGTACTGTCTCTCGGTTTTCGACAGCGAGCGGCTGATGACCACACAGATGTGCTCTACGCCATTCTCGTCCTTCTGTCCCAGCACTGCGCCAATGCCATGGTTGCTCCAGTCTGTGTAGAGGAAGATGGGCTTGCTGTAATCAATGGGCTTCAAACATCTCCCCGAACACAGGGCATCCTTCAATGCTTGCAATGCCTGGTCCTGATCCTTCCCCCAAGCTTCCTTGACATCCAACACTTCCTTTCTGAGCAAGTCGTTCAATGGTCGTGCCATCTCTGAGTAGTTGGGTCCCATGGGTTCCCCCACCAGACCTTTGTAATAGTTCATGAGTCCAAGGATGGAGCGTACTCCAGTTTTATCCTCGGGCTTGGGCAGCTCTTGGATGGCCTTGCACTTGATGTCCTGCGCGCCAATGGTGTTATAGCCGATGCGGTAGCCCAAGAAGTCCACCGTGGCTGACCCGAAGGTCGACTTGCCCGAATGCAGACGTATCCCTGCATCCCCCAAAGTGCGAAGCACGGCTTCCACATCCTTGATGTGCTGCTCAGCGGTGTCTGAGTATATGCACACGTCATCGACGTACGCCACCGTGCAGTGTTGCAGGTGACGTAGCTCGTAGTCCATGATCCTGATGAAGGCTGCGGTTGCTCCAGCTGCTCCAAACGGCATGGATGTGTAGCGATAAAGCTGGTTGCCCCACCAGAACGCTGTCTTGTCCCTGTCCTCCTCAGTGGTCATGGGAATCTGGTGGAACGCCTTGGTCGCGTCCAGGGTAGTCTTGAACTTGGCCTTGGCCACGCGCTGGTAGAGCTCTTCTGGACGATGTGGTAACGTGTTATCCTTCAGCGACAACCGGTTCGTAGACCGGAGGTCGACGCAGAATCTCGTCGAGGTCCACTGTCCAGTGTCGTGATCCTTCTTCCCCGCGACCACCACGTTGCTGGCGTGTCTGCAGTGCTGCGAAGCCGGCTCGATGAAGCCATATTCCAGCAGTTCCTTGCAGTGCAGGTCGATGATCTCCTGCTCTCCCGGGCTGTATTTCCTCGGTCGTTGGTAAGCTACCTTAGTCTCGTCCTTGAAAGGGATGGCGAAGGTCGCATGTGCCGCGCCCCCATGGTAGCCTTTGATGTCCTGCGGCTTGTTGGCGAAGCAGTAGCTGCACCTCTTTACCACGTTGCGCATCTCTTCCCAATTCTCCTCGGTGAACTCGGGATGTCCTCCAAAGGTGGCATTGAGCTCGGTGTCCAGCCACGCGGCCTCGTCCTTGGTGACCCTGGTCGTGCCCCCTGGCTGTAACGTGTCCAGCACCGTGTGCGGAAGCACCTCGTCCTGCTCTGCCACCATAGCCTCCCATCCGGTGTCCCATTGGCGCGAAGACCTCTGGTCTTCCCAGGCGGTCCTGGCAGATCTGGTCGGCGAGCCCGAGCACGATCCCATCGTCAGCACGCCCTGAAACTCCCCAGGGGCCACAGCGGCCACCCAAGCAGCCACCGCTAGCAGCAGCAAAAGTTTCAAAATTCTGCTGGTACCCACTGGTTTAACTGGAGGGTGAAGGGTCAGTATGCAAGTCAACATCCTCCACCCCCCTTGCATACGGCCCAGGCCTCCTCCCGCAGACACGTAGACCACCAGCGCCAAGACTGATATCACATAGACACAGTGCGCCACTTGGTAGCAAGCGGCTGTGAACTGCAGGCGCTGCAGTCGGGCGGCAAAGCGCGGCTTCTGCATGCGCCGAGGAACAGCGGCCAGCGTAGCCGGCCCTGCGGCCAAGATCCGCTGGGCGACCGCCAGCGCGCGACCCACCTGAGTCTCCAGCGTGGCGAATGTGCCACCATCGTGAATCAAGCCGGAGCATGGCAACCCATGGTGGACAATGTGGGCGCCAACCGTCAAGACGCACCCCAGAGTGCCGACCATGTGCGTGAAGTGCATGGCGAGCATGGCGAGGCAGAACCGTATCAATGGCACGTACCACAGCCCACGCCGGGCGTGGTGGAGCCCAGCTACCTCAAGAGCACCCTTGGTCAACAGCAGTAGGTGCCTGGCCAGCTCCAACAGCACTCGCAGAGGCGCCTGTTGATGTGCCCATGGCTCGAGTGGTGTTGCGCGCATGGCCCACAATGCGCGTGCCATGGCTCTGCGGGGCACTTCAGCGTGGAATGCCCAGCAGGCGACGACCTCACCAAGAAATCTGAATACCTCCATAGCCATCCATACTGCCATCACTGCAAAATGAGGCAGCTGCGGCCAATGCAAGCGCACGAACACCCCCACGAGCAGGAAGCACACCTGAGTGCGCTTCGCCCGCCTATCATTGGCGGGCTGCGTGCCCGGCTTTTCGCCGGGGCTGCTTCTCAGTGACGGGCGCGCCGGGCTGCAGCCGGCCCGGTGCCCCCTTGAAAAGGCCCCAGTGCGCTCTGTCTTCTCCTCTCCTCCCAGATCTCATCATAACTTTGGCGTCTCTGGGGAGCACGCGACGCGCCAATGCCGGCATGTCGACCGCGAGCCGCGTCCTGACGATGAGCGCCTTCCCTGGGGCTCGGAGATCTCCTCCTGCGCTGACCAGCTCGTGGTGAACGCTGCTGTACGGCACTCTCAGTTGGACTCTGCGGGCGCGCTGCAGGATGGCCTGAAGGTCGAGTGTCGACATGCGCAACGAAGCCACTGGAACGCTCCGGGCTGCTGGGTGCTGTAGAGCTCGGGGTTGATGGCACGTACGAAACGGAGTCCTGCTCTTGTGCAGCTGGAGGCACGGCTTCAGTCTGCTGCGTGCAGACGGAATGTGCCGGGGATCTCAGAATGTCGTTGATTGACTGGTGCTCAGGTCTCTGTGCCATGTTGCACTCCAAGCCCATGGTCGATATCCCGCCGAGAACTCGGCCAGAGTAGGGTGTCGGCGTGGGCGTGGCTCGCGCGCCATCACGACCATCAAGCCCCGGGCAGTCTGGCCCAAGCGTGCTCATCCTCGCAGTTGCGTGGGCAGCACGAGGTCGTTCTTCATATTCTCTGATGATCGCCTGACGTGCCCGTATCGATTCCGAGAGAGCCGCCATGGTGAGGTGGTTTGCTGCGACCTCGGCCTGCCCTTGTGCCAAACTGGCAGACAGCCCAACAAGTCTTTCACTGATGACCTCCACGCTGTCTTCATCCTCTGTCTGCGGCGATGGTGTTCTGGTGCGACCCGTGTGAGTGCTCACACCCTCAACAGCCGCGAGGTCGGAAGAGTATCCCGAGATGCTGCCATCTCCCTCCTCACTTCCTGCATCCTCCTCCCTCGATTGGGTCCAGGCATCTCATGAAGTCGTTTCGAAGACGCACCTGCACCTCCGCCCGACGTGCCTCAGCTAGCAACGCCGGGCCCACCGAGGACGTGAACGCAGACAATGGTTCTCGGTGCATCACTGCCACCTTGTTCCAGGTCTCCCAGCTGCAGCAGTCGAACTTGCGCGTTCCTGAGGAGAGGTACTCCAAGGTGAACGCCATGTTGCTGGGTCCCCGCTCACGGTAGTAGCGATTGTCCTCGAAGAGGTAATACACGGCCTTGGACCGGGCGTTGGCACGGGTCTTGAAAACCCGTAGGGTGCCCTGCCGCGGGCCATCGCTCAAATGGCCTCTGGCGATCTCCAAGAGCTGAGTGCGATCAACCAGATGCTCCATATGTTTCTGCAAGGTGCCGAGGAGTCCTCCCGTGCAGCCTTTCGACTGCCCACCCAGAGGCAGAAACTCTCCCCTTTGTCCCACTCCGGCGGAGGAGGCGTACTGGTGCAGGGTCTGGCTGCTGAGTCGCTGCGTGTGCACCCCCTTTCCTCGCTCCGCGAAGGGCTTCCCAAGCTGGAACTCGATCTCGCCCATGAAGCAACGGTACTGGATGAGGAAGACCGTCTGTCCATGCAGCGCCATGAACTCCGAGATCCCTCGCAGATCCAGCCAGTTGGCTTCCCCAGCTGTGTTCTCGCTGCGAGTGGGCGACTCTGGCTCGTAGGTGCCCTGGAACACTGCAGCGTGGTACTCTAACATGGCGGGGTCGAAGACGCCGTTGGGCCAGGTTTGATGCCGTAAACGAAGCGTGGCTGAGGATGGTGGCGGTGCGGAGCCAGATGGCCCTGCCTCATCCCCCCTGACCGTCTTCGATGTCCTGAGAGTCTTGGATGTGCGCACTGGAGGGTTCCTTCTGGCCCCATATGTGTCCAGCGCATCCTGTGCTTGCTCCTCTGTCTTGCATGCACCGAGCATCACTCTCGTGTTGTCCCCCAGGTGTAGGTACTCCACGGCGGCGGCGTTCGTGCTGAACACCTCGCCACTGCCTCCTTCCCCATCTGTCACCGGGTAGAACTTCCCCACTTTGTCCGCTGCGTCTGACAGCGTGAGCTGCGGGACCACATTCACATTCACGCCCTCCACTCCAGCCACCTCCATGTCGTACCTCACCTTCAGACGAGCTCGAAGGTCAGCGATGTCCACTCGCTGCACGTATTTTAGATGCTGGTACTGCCAGCGCTGGTCCTTCTCATAGTAAAAAGGCAGCTGGAACTCGCCAGTCATCTTACCCATGGGGTTCATGATGGTGACGCCTTCCATGGAGTGACGTACCATGCGCTCCATGAGATCCCATTGGGCGCGAGTGTGCTCGCTGAGTACGCAGAACTGGCGCGCCACCTTGTCCCACATGAGCTTGCCCGTCACGACCCCTGGGTACGTCTGATGGGTGTTGAGGATCTCCTGAACACTCGCCATCGTGTACCTTCCAGCCTCCCGATGGGCACCACAGTCAGGGAGTGGGACCTGCTCGTTGTCCTTCCTGCCGCTCGCCCTTGTGGTCCAGGTCTCTGAGGGTATCTTCGTCTCCTTGTCAACCTTCTGGTCCACCAACGTAAAGTCGGGCCACAGTAGCTCCGTCTCCAGGATGGTCTTGTATTCTCCACAACGCGAGAACTTGACCCGCACAAATCCTGCGTCCACACCACCTCCATCGCCCTCTTCGCAGAGTGTGCACAGACGAGCATAGCCCGTGCGGTCGATGTACAAGCGCTGCTGAGACCAGCTGCTCTCCTTGTCTTGGTAGTCCCACGGGTTCACTGCCATGCCCCCCCATGGCTGTACGCTGGCCAGCTTGAAGGCAGCTTCGCTCTCGGCCTCCTGCGCCAGCGTGAGGTCTGGATAGCGAGGGTCTGACTGAGTTGTGGTCAGGCTGGCTGGCGTGCGGGACTCCCTCGCATCTGGCTCTTCAGCACTGGACCACTCACCTCTGGTCGCCACATTGGCTTCCCGCTGGCTGCGTGATGATGCTTGTAGCATGCCCAGCATCTGTCTGTCAAGGACGTGCCAGGCGGCGGAGGTTCGTACGTCGAGCTCTCGGTGTGTGAACTGACTCGCCCAGTGAGCTCGCCTTGCATCATCGAGCTGGGTCTCAGGAAGCCCGCCTCCACCATGGACTGGCAGCGCGCCTCGAGTCTCTCCTTCTCCTCCGAGTTGAACCTTCTCAGCCTCATCTCCTCTAGCCATGACGCCAGGCTGTCCATCAGCTCGGGGTGGTTTCGCGAGAATGCACCAGGTGCAGGCGCACACCTCTCCCCTGCGAGGGCCAGACGGTCTTCTCCCCTTGCGCCCAGGGACACTGCTTCACGTGGTGGTAGCTCGCAATCCTCAAAAGCGGGGGCAAGAGTGCGCGCTGCCGTGGCATCGACGTCGAAGATCTCGGTCGCCAGGCACACTCTCGGGTCTTCGTTCCGCTTGCTCCTTGCATCGACGGGCGGCGTCCACTCGATCAATGGCAACGTGACCTTCTCCTTCATGCCCAGTGACACCGCGGCCTCAGAAGTGGCGATGCCTCTGTAGAGGTCGATGGTCAACTTGAGGGCGTTCTTCAGGGGTCCAGTGCCCACCAAGAAGTCCCACGTCGTGTCATTGGTGTAGGTGACGAAGGCGTGGAGCCGATGCAGAGTCATGTACGGCGTGCCCGCGGCGAGAACTACATCCACGTAGCAGTACTTCGTGAATTCCGCAGGGCTGCCATCACATCTCGCCACCCTGGCCCCTGTCTCTGCATCAAAGATGGTCAAGCCCAACCTGTTGGCTGTCCTGATTGGGATGATGTTGCAGTTGGCCCCCGTGTCCAGGAGAAGCGCTTTGTACAACATAAGCAAGCCTCCAGAGGCCATCAGCGCCATCCCTTGTGCCAGAGACTCGTTCAGGAGCTTGCATACAGGCTGGACCTGTGCCATGGCAGTGAGCTGTTCCTCTGTAAGACCACTGAGCATCTTCTTCTTCAATAGCTCGTACGCCTTGGCCTCCATGGTCCCTGCGTGCAGCTCGCCCCTCTCGCTGAAGTCTCTCACCCCGTAGCTCTCCTGGACGGTGGCCGCTGCAGCGGTTACATGCACCGTCGTCCTCTCCTTCCTGGGCTGCTCCACCATGTCCTCCGGCATCTCGTCCAGAGGAACCTCTTCTTCGTCACTGTCGTCGCCCGACTCCATGCCCGGGCAATCGTCATCATCGTCACTGTCGTCGCCCGACTCCATGCCCGGGCAATCGTCATCATCGTCACTGTCGTCGCCCGACTCCATGCCCGGGCAGTCGTCATCCTCATTGCTGATGTCCTGGCAGTCTGCTGCTGAGGCTGTCGGCATGGGGAGCTGGTTGTTCTCAGCCAGTTCCACCAAGGTCTCCACACCCCTTGGAGCTGTTATGCGACCTTCTGCTACGAGTCCAGCAGCTAGCTTACGGAAAGCTGCTCCCAGGCTCTTGATCACGGAGGCCATGAGCTGCACCTTCCTCTGCATCTCGTCCGCCGCAGGCGCCATGGGCACCTGTGCGTCTGCCTCGTACTCCTCGGGTGTCTTCACTGGGAAGCCCCTCATGCGCTGGGTACTTCCCAGGGCTACTGCTGGAGCCGCCGTGAGTTCAGACTCCACACTCTTGCACAGCGTCTCGGGGAGTGCCCCCAGACCCAAGGTGTTGAGGGCGCTCGAGAGCTCCTCTTCGCCCATCTCCTCGGCCATGGCTGTGAGTAACTCGGTTGGAGGGCCAGACGACACTCCTACCCCTGCGCTGCCATGGTGGTGCGCGCGTGCATCGACGGTGTGAGTCTCCCTCTCCGCGACGTGCGCTGCGACTGGTTCCTCGTCGGAGCCCTCATCCTCGGACAGCACCTGCGACTTCACGCTGCCCGCACGACTGGCAGTCTTCCTAGCAGCCACCATGCCCTGGTACTCTGCTTTCAACGCCTCGGGATTGCCAGTGGCGCTCTTCTGCTTGTCCTCCGGTGACTGTTTGGCTCTGTACTTGTCCTTCTCGTCGTTGGACAGCTGCTGCCAGTCCGTCACCAGGATGCCCCAGTCAGAGTTCTTGAAGCGGTTCTTCAGATTGTACATGCGCAGAGCGGCGTTCTCCGCGTCCCACCACTTGCTGGAGCCAAGCCTGCTCTCGTGGAATCCAGCAGGCATCTTGACGTGTTTATAACCACTCCTGCACTGCTCGGGATCGGACTCATGCCAGCCCCCTCCAAAGCAGCGCAAGCACTTGGGCTTGTCGTTCGTACGCACGCCCTCTGCTGGCGGTGGCGTCTTGTTGTAGGAGGCCTTCTTAGCTCTTTCGGCCACATTCACCTCCTTCTTCATCTTCTTAGAAGGTGGTGTATCTACCTTCTTGCTGTTCTCCGGTTCGCCTGACTGCGCCACCTCAGAGGACTCAATCTTCTTGATCGAGTTCTTTATGGCCTTGAGGTCAAGGCCATGCTGTCGCGCCTCCCAGGTGGAGTACTGGCAGCCACATCGTCTGGTGATCTCCTGGAGGAAGGTGAGGATCCAAGACTCTGCATCGCCCTTGAGCTTGTCTTGAACCTCGACGATGGCCTCCAGGTCCTTCCAGGTCACCCGATTGGGTGGCGGGAACTGTGCCCTCAGTTGCTCCTTCACCCGCGTCTGGAAGACCTTGATGCGTAGGTTGTCCACGCAGTCCTCGATGAAGGTACGCAGCTCTTCATCGCTCAACACCTTCCCAGTGTTGAGCTGCATCTCCCTGCGTTGGCACATCTTCATGTAGGTCAGCCCATCCTGCCCCACCTCCTGTGGCTTCTGTGTCAACAGATCCACTTTCTCTTGAGTCCCTTTCATCATGAACTTCTTGTCAAGGGCAGCGATGAAGCCCCTGAGCGCGTAGAAGTACTGGGTATCACGGGTGCCATCACGTCCCGTCAAGCCTTTCAGGGAGGTTCCATCAGTCAGATATTCGTCGGAAACCTCCCCTTGGGTGTCTTGGTTCGTCACCGGCCTCGCTATCACCCACGTGGTGCCAGTGTTCATCTCATTGAAAGGGGGCCTAGCGCACGGAATGGTACCCTCGAGTGGGCCATGCTCGCTAGTGTCCTTCAGGACTCGGTCCATGTTGGAGGCCACTACCCCCCCTCTTTCATAGTTCTCGCGCCACCAGCTGAGAGCTTGTGAGTTTTCTCCAGCCAGACACGCAGGGACGATGTCCCACAGATATTCAAAGTCAGGGGGAGTCTCTCTCAGGGTCTTCATCTGTGCTTCGGTGAGAGTGCCAGCCCCGGACCTGAGCCTCTTCCTGACGTTGGCGTTGTGCTGCCGTACGAAATTTTCGCACATGTCGGCGAACTCCCTCAGGAACTTGGGCCGATCTTCTTCCTTGGTGCCCGTGTAGTTGGGCAGCGTACCAAGGTTGACGCGAGCGAAGTCAGTGTACTCCATGTCTTCCTCAAAGATTACTAACGGCTCCTGGGCCTGGGCTTGCAGTTGTGCTGGTGCTTGTGCCTCAGGCTGTACTAGTGCTTGAGCCTCAGGCTGGCCACCGGCAGCCCCTTCCTCTCCTTCCAGCTCTGTAAAGTGCTGGCTCACTCGTATCGCTCTCTGGGCACGCCTCTCTGCCCTTTGCTGCTCCTGACGGTCAGTCTTGGATTCCGTTGCTACCTTCCCGGTGTAGAAGAGATACTGGTGTGAAGGCTCTTTTCACTCCACACTTCCCAGCTTACCAGTACGGATGAATCCGTCCCTGGCCTCACCTTTCAGTGCTTTGTTCTAAGTAGCAATCACTGCCAGAATAATCTCGTCCACGACTGGTGAGCAAGGTTCCATCTGTGACCCGGTCTTATGTTGGCTCTCCCAGATGTCCAGCAAGGTTGCCTCTGCCCTCAGTGTCTCTGGTCCAGGCAGTAAGTCAGCAGAACGCCAGCATGAGTCAAGTGACTACAAAGAATGCTGTCGTGATGGTGTCCACTGACAGTCCTGTTTCGCTCCACGCCTTCAGGCGTACCAGTACGGATGAATCCGTCCCTGGCCTTACCGTCTGGTGCTTTGCTCCAGCAGGATGTCACTTCTCGAAATAGCCCAGTACACAATTCTCAACGCTGCAATCATGTATGCAAAATTAGCAACTGGTTCCGCTGTGATCGCTGTCGCTGTACTTTGCAAGACTGGTGAACTTCGAGTATCGCAACAGCCTGCTTCACTCAACCTCTTCCAAGGCTTACCAGTACGGATAAATCCGTCCCTGGCATCACCATTCAGAGGTCTCGTTCTTCAGGACTGCTGTTGAACTCTCAGCATTACAGACGACATGTCTGTAATAAGGCTCATTTTTGTTTTGAAAAAGACTGTTAATTACAGTTCTGACGCAGTCGCACAAGGACAAGTCCACAAATGTATATCTTTACAAGCAGAAGAATACTGTATCTTACAAATTATCTCATAACACTGCTGTTTTCGCGGTCTTAAGCGAGTCCTGGCTATTTTCGGAATCACTGTTACGAAGGCAAAACAAAAATGAGCGTCTGGCTCACCCTGCTACGCCGCCCTACATATTCTCGCTATCTCCAAACAAGTGTAACACCCATCCGTATTTCCGTATCTCGTCACTGTCATAACTCCTCGCGCGTATCGTACTGCGCGTGTCATACGTTCGTCACAGAGACTGCTACAGCAAGTGTCACAACCCGGCTGAGGTACACGATAAGCCGTGGTTTGTGACAAAGAGACTGCCACAAAGTTCTTGTGGTGGTTCGTTCGTGTTTTAAAAGACGGCAAGGATGGGCCGCTGCTAGATCCTGGAGCTAACGGAAATAGCAAGCAACACTGCCGATGCCTATTTTGCGGCAACACTTTTGCTGCTCAGACTCCTCGCATCGTATCTCATATTTGCGGAGTTAAGGGAGACGGCGTCAGTTTATGTACCGGAGTCGCACAACTCACGCAAGAATCCGAGGCCGATTATCAAGTGCGCCGCACACAATATGAGGAAGCGAAAACCATATGCCTCGCTTTGCGCTCAGCTCAACAACAGGAGAAAGATAAAAAACGCGAGCTTTCCGGTTTGGACACAGCGACAGCGGGGTTTTTTGGTGCTGCCAAATCGCGGAAGCAAACCAGTATCACAGATGGTTTATCCAACAGTTCTCAAACCGTGGCAGACACCGCACTGGCCCATGCCTTTTATACCTGCAACATCGCACCTAACGTTTTAGATAGCCCCGATTTCAAAAGGGCTATGCAGAAGGTCGCGCTTGTGGGTGCCAGCTACACGACTCCCTCTCGCCATGCAGTCGCAGGCCCTATGCTCCAAGCCGATGCTGAGCGAGTTAAGTCTTAAATTGATACCAAGCGCCTGCCTGTTCAGAAGTTCGGTAGCACTCTTGTTTCGGATGTTGCCACCGATGGCAATAGGAGACCTATCAATAACTTGATCAACGAAAAGCTTGAGCACGTTGAACGAAAGGTGGAAGTGATCCCTTGGAGTGAAGGACTTGAGCTTAATGATGGCTGGGAAGATGCCTGGCGAGAAGAGAGGGAGGGAGCGGAGAACGTCGCCACAACCACCCGTGACGAGAGGATCTCTCGCTCTATCGCTCGTGCGTCTTCGATCGCCTCTAGCCAGGAACGGAGGCAGGCACCTGTAGCATCTGCATCTTTGCCACTGGGAGGAGTGAGCTCCACGGGTCGTGTTATTCGCCGTCCCGAAGTCTTTACCAATTGAGCTTTTTAGTGTTGGACTGCTAGTGAATACAGCAATACACAATATAGTTATGTACGTAATAATTGAAGTGGGTATCTAGTTATTAAATAAGTGTGGAGTCAGACATTATTATCTTTTAGACCATCAAACATTTTTTGCATATGACGGAAGCCTCTTCGTTGCCTAAAAATGATTAAGTACTGTATGAAGTGACGCTACTGAGTGTAGACTGTAGAGGATGCCCAGTGTTAAGGTCGAAATAACATGACGTTATAACGTGCACCCCCTTTTGACGTTATAACGCACGTTATAACGGGGGGGGGGGTCGCGTTAGCACCAACCTAGATCAATATATCGATACGTGGAAAAAAATGTGCACTTATTCATATTGATTGATATCAACATTGAACTTATTCATATCGATTGATATTGGCATCGCGCTTATTCATATCGATTGATATGCACACAACGCTTATTCATATCGATTGATATTCACACAATACTTATTCATATCGATCGATACTCATTCGAAACTTATCGAAAACTATCGATACGGCCGAAAAGTTTCGATACCATGCCTTGGTTACAGCCAATATGTGCGAGGAAGACAGATACGCTGTCCCGCTAAGCTCGCTAGGAGACAAACTGATAATCACATAAACAGTGTCTGGCCGGAGCTTTATGCTCTCGGAAACCCAGACAGTAACAATGACTGTACTACTGTACTGTACTACTGTACAGTACAGTGCTAGGATGTCACGGACACGAAACGGAAGCAGGGTCAGGCTAGGGGCTAGTCAGAGCCCATAATAACTAAGCCTAAACCCGAAGTCCAGCACACCACCCGTGGGTGTGACTACCTAGCAAAGCAAGTACAGTATATACAGCCACGAGACATAAACAAACACCTAACATTCACTTCGGTGGAAACCGATCACTTCTAGCTGGGTGTCGGGGTCTTGACCCGGTCATCCCACTACTGGGCTAAAGCTAATCAAGCTACCAGGACAATTGAAGGAAACTCAGCCACTTTGAGGCTGGTCAGCAGGGCTGAGTTCAGCGGTCGGGATGTAAATACAGAAGACTCCCGAAGTGAATTGCAAATTGTCTGTTACCGATTGAGCACCACCAGACCCAAGTGGGTAAGGTGGATCCGTAGCTGAAAGCAAACTAACTGAAGAAGTCAGACAAGTAGAATCCCACGGTGGTTTGAACTTTGAAGAAAGAGATGCAAGAACTCGATTGTCAGGCGGCCAATCACGGACGTCCAGAAAGCCAAGTGGCGGACCCGAAGCAAAGATATCTCCAGTAGACCGATGGACGGTGACTCCGGGCTCAACCAGGCCCCTGTCACCACCGCCCACGGCAACCAGAGATGCCGTAGCACTGGCCAACAGAGAACAGCAGAGTACCGAAGACATCAATGCACACCGGAGAAAACTCGGCGGAGCCCGCGGACGGTACATCGGAGTTGCCAGCGGCGATGCCCCCCTGTCAGATTCATGCCCAAGAGTGCCGAAGGAGTCAAAAGTCACTTGTTGCCCGCCGTCAGAGTCATCGTCAGAGCCTTGGTCGTTGTCAGAGCCTTCAGAGCCAATGTCAGAAGCCTCAATCGTCATGCCAGCAAACAGCGGAGCCGGTGCAGAGTCGCCAAGCCAGAGCGATGGGACAGAACCAGGCAAGCCGAGAGAGCCAGGGATAGCCACTGGTGGGTCATGAGCCGTAGGCACACCACCAGCCACGAGTGCAGAGGGATCCCGAACCGCAGGCGGTGGCGGAATCGAACCCCGTGCACCCGAGTGGAACGTGGCTAGAGGAAAGTGAGCCTCGCCGTCATCGCCAGCTGCCGCATCCTGAGCGGAAGCCGCCGCATCCTGAAAGTGCTTCAGAGATGTGGGCTCAGCCGGCACAAAAGAATGCGCCGACAGCTCGCACACCTCTGGGCGACCCTCCATCGTGCAGAGCGACTCAAAGGCGTGCTCATCTCCCGCGTCATAGAAACGCTGGAAACGAACAGCCAAGCAGTCAGTCTCGTAGTCTTCAACTGCACCACAATAGTGGGCAGAGTGAAGACCGCCGTTGGGGCACTCAGCATGCCAGTGCTTTAAACCGCTTCGTGCACACACCGCATTCTGGCAGTGGGGCACGAAGGCACCACTCTTCTTGTCAAACGAGACATGAGGAGCGGTGCGAAGCGGTTTAACACCAGCACGATGAAGCTTGGCAGCAGAGCGGGTAAGGTGCTTGCCCGCAGGCGGAGGCCCTTCCCGCTTCTGCCGCTTCAGGTCACGAATGTCCTGTTGCATGCGCTCCAGCTGCTTCTGCAGACTGGACAACGCCGCAGCCAGGTCAGACGCGCCATCGCCGAATGACAGAGCAGACACAGGGGTGTCAGAGACTTGCAGGCCGTGGCGGAACTGCTCCCGCACACGAGCCTGAATAGTCAAGAGAGACACGCCTTGCCGCTGGTCAGCCCGAGCCAAGGAATTAGCCAAGTCACGGTACAACGCCGAATTGCCGAGAGCCTTGAGAAACTGCCGCTTCACCGCGTCCTCTGGCAAGTTGTGGGAACGCTGAACGTCCCGCAACAGGCCATTGAACTCACGGATGCCACGGTCAGGATCTTTGCTGCTGGGGATGCGGACCGCCAGCAGCAACTCAAAAGAGTCAAAGGGTTCCGAACGCTCCTGGAGCATGCGCACCACCTCAAGGGCAGCGCGCTTGCCATCTCCAGGAACGTCGGACCCAGAGGCCTCAAGCCAGTCACGGGCAGGCGAGCCAGGGCGAGCCAGGAATGTCAGAGCCGAGAGCAGCAGTTCATTCGCCTCATGCCTAGCCTCCACAGTCATGTTGGCCAAGTCAAACAGGGGAGCAAATGCCTGTGACTGGAGCAAGAAATGTGCGCGCAGCTCATGCATCAACTGCGAAAAAATGTCGACCGCGTCGGTCTCTGTACCAGCGAAGCGCTCCGATTTGTCTCCGAGAATTTTGGTGGCAACAATTTTGGCAACCCTTCTGTCGAAACTGTCTCGAGCCAGCTGCTGACATTTTTCAAGAACTTCCCTCGCAGCTGCGGTGGTCGGAGCCGGCAGCTGCGGTGTCTGTGGCGTTGCTGAGTGCTGTGCACCCACATCGTCGAAAATCGTCTCCAATCTACGGACGCGTGAACGCGTCATTCTACTTGCTGTGGTAACCATGATAGAGAGACAGGGGAGAAGGTTGAGCTGAACAGGGGGATGGTGAGAGAACGCTTACAGCGGCCAGATGCTCTGTAGAAGCCTCAGTTGAACGGATCGCGATTCACAGGTCGTAAGCGGAAGATGCAAGAGCGGCCAAAACAAGTCACGTGTGGAACGACCTCGCCGGAGCCAGCGGCGCACGAAACAAATCAACTCTCGCTGCGACGATGCTGCCGTAAAATAAAAACAATCCGTCACCAACTGATCTCCTGCGCAGCGAAGGCGAGCACAACGCGTGCCGCCATCACTGCCAAGCTAAAAGGCCATACCGTAAGAGAACAATACACCACCGCCCAAGTGGGCGCTCAACCCCTCCTACGTCCTACTTAGCCGAACATGGCAACAGCAAGGCGCTGTGCCATCATCAGAATCACCGGAAAGCCGGTGCGGCCTATAACCTGCGAGGAAGACAGATACGCTGTCCGGCTAAGCTTGCTAGGAGACAAACTGATAATCATAACTTCTGTCTGGCCGGAGCTTTATGCTCTCGGAAACCCAGACAGTAAACAATGACTGTACTACTGTACTGTACTACTGTACAGTACAGTGCTAGGATGTCACGGACACGAAACGGAAGCAGGGTCAGGCTAGGGGCTAGTCAGAGCCCATAATAACTAAGCCTAAACCCGAAGTCCAGCAATATGTAACCCCCACATATTCCACACCTATTATCTAGGGTGTTACACGAGATATGACATGTGTCATTATGATTTTCTCATACCTCAATAGGTATAAAATCATATTATCAAATAAAATAGGGTCCGATTTTCCATTTTCAAATCTATCGCAAACGGATTTTACCCATTTTGGCCGTTTTTGGGTATATATATATATATATATATACATATCTCTCTGTGTGTGTGGAATGTAAAGTACAGAAGCACTGCAAATCACTTTACCTTTGCACATGACAGATTTCATGGCATAAAAGTGAATTATTCTGTATATCAACATTTGAGGTTGATCACATTTCTGGGTTTTACTGATTTAAACCCATGGCAGTAAATGTACTTTCTGATGATATATATAGAGTCATCAACTTAAGCGGATTATCCACTTTAGTGATATTTATCAATCTATGATATGTTTTGAGCATAGGTCTGTGCTCTAAGATTTATCAAAATGATATCTCTTATTTTAAACATATCAGGACATTACTTGATATAATCAAAGCAGTTTGACACAACACATTTGTATGTGTGTGCTTGTCCTCAACAACTTCTATCAGATGTCAATATAGTTACTGCTATGAAAGAGTTACATGCATTTTGAACTGATCAAATCTGTATCAATTGTCATTATGCAATGTACTTGTCGTTGTTGCTCCAGCGATGATATGTGGAATGACGAATGGACTGCGCCCAACAGTTACCAGCTGTTGCATGGGCACAGTATATTGCCTTCGGGTCTGGAGATAACTCCATCCAGCCCTTCAGCATGTTGGATTATCTGTTCCCATATCTATCGCCATCACTGACACTTCACACGCACATGTGTTTGTGAAGTGTTATCTACATTATCATATTCATGATAGATATTAAAGTTGGTAAATTCACTACGAATCAGTGAATATCAATACATACAATAATGCAGTGTGTGTGCATGCATAGTACTTATTGATTAGTACTTTTTGCCTGTGTGTGTGTTCACTTTTACACACTTTACAGGAAGATAAGTTCTGGACATTACAATATTTCCAGACAGTTTGTCATGCAGGATAATCAGTATACCATGCACTGAATAGATCTAGCATGATATATTAGTTTAGAGGTTATTGTAATTCCAAGATAATCTCATTTACAAAATGAGTTGCTGGTATATTTCACATATAGTTCCGGTGAGCAATCCTTTCAGTGATCCACAGTAGAACGATTCGTGGTCCGAGGAGTATCTCGACTCCACCGGGACATAACGAGCTAATTACTGTGTTAAGATTACTGAACAGGCACCTTACACTATATGGGTTCGAATATAGTTAGCATGCACTGCAAGTATGCTTTTGTGCACGTCTAATGTATTGTGATTTGATGCCATCTATTCCAGCTGCTACCGTGATCAAGCTGGATAATATATAACATATGTTATGATGATGCATGCACAACTTACAATGTGGCAGTCATTCAGTATAGAATGTGTATATACTTAGATGCTGCATGTAATGTGTGCTGCATGTTAGTGTGTGTTTAAATAAACATCTTGCACACTATATTGAGATAAGCATGAAATGCTGACAACTTGAATATTTGTGCAGTCATCAATATGTGGTGTGTGCTGCAGTATAATATCAGATGTCAATCATGCATGCGTCCAAAATATGCCTGCGAGTATTAGTTGTTGTGCAGAGTATTTTGATGTAAGTATGTATTGTGCAGTTGATCTTAACAACATCTCGACATCATCATCATCGCAAATTGAAATCTTTCATAGCACGCTGCAAATAACTTATGCAATAGGGCGCGCTGCTGATGAAAAGCATGTATCGTCGTCGCCATTTATCAGCGCATTATACGAGCGCTGACATGTGTACGGATCAAAATTCCGTCGATGATTACTATGCTATATATCATTCTGAACAATTTTTGAATGTGATTCATACAAGCGCGTGCATGTAATTGACATGCATGCTGTAAACTGCGATCCACTTCTGCGAAAACATGCGACCATCGCGCATGCTGCCAACTGCAAATTAGTCTATCACGCGTCAACATGTATGAAGCCGTACAAAAAGCAATTTGGTGCAATCACGAAAATTGTAATGCTGCGCTGATGACTTTCCGCGCAGATAACGATTCCGCTGGTGATTTATGCTTCCGCGTCGCATCTGCGAACATATGTACATCTGCGAACCATTTATGTGAGTACATCTCATTGTTGCGCGGATGTATGCCATATGCACACCTTATCGTGTAGTATATGCGATCAGCTGTATCCTGCGAGTGCGCTTCTGCGAACGCGACAATTTTCTCGCACGCTATCTTCGCTATTGCAGCGGATATATCAAATATTCGATTTATGCGAGTGCGTCGCCTTATGTGATTAAGCTCCGCAACCTGTCAACACAAATTAATGATATCTACACGCTGCACACAATTGAGTTCTCGTGCTGTTCGTGCCTTGACGAGCTAAATTAGAATACCATTCTGTTAGGGCTAGATAAGTAAGCCCTCAATATATCATACAAAATACAAATATGCGCTGTGCTGTGGAACGGCAAACACAAGCGTCAGTATCGTGGTAACGAATAGTTCGTTCATATTGCGCATGCGTGTTCCGCACATGCTTAAAGCCAAGCTGGTTCTTGTTTGTTACTTCAAGATGTATCTTGCTTTGCCATCTTCGAGTTCGACGTACGAACTCTCGATGACAGGGTCATTCAAGTCTTTCCTTGAATAATGACAGATGATGTGACTTATCATCTGGTGACATGTACAGTCATAGTCGACCGTACTGACGACTGTCATAATAATATATGACACG
>LGRX02000641.1:0-21848 GCA_001247695.2 Cymbomonas tetramitiformis | reverse complement strand
CCCCGATGGTGCAGCTAGCCGAGCTCGTGTATGACGACCAGTACGAAGAGGGCGTAGGCCCCCGTGCGGCTGCTGCGCCCGTGGATGAGGACCCGCCGGTAATCACTCGGCTGGGACCCGAGCGCCTCGACCTGCTCCAGCGGCACGCCTTCACAGACCCGGGAGCCTCCGCTCAGGTGGGTGCCCAGCCAGGCGCCACGTGCTTGCAAGCGGCCCGCTCCACGTCACATAGCTACATGCCCTGCGGCTCATCTTACGAGTCCCCAATCGGCGCCCTTTCAATGGCTGCTCGGCTCGGCCCACGGAGCGGTGGGTTGCCACTCCCTCATGCCCGCGCCGTGGCATGCACGTTTCCGCGCCTCTCCTCTTATCGTCCCTGAGCTGTACTTTCACTGTCACGTCGATGACGAGGGCGCAGCTCTGAGCCTGTGGCGTTTCCTGGGCGGGCGCCCGTTGCAGGATGACGTGGACGGGCCTGGCGTGCCGGTGGTTGTCCGTGGCGCGGACGAGGTGGACGCGTGCTGCCTGACCGACCCAGAGGCGCCCTTCGTCATCACTTACGAGGCAACAGACCGCGCAGGGAACCGAGCCGCTTCTGTGTCGCGCCAGGTGGCGGTGGTCCCGGCGTGCGAGCCGCCGTCTTTCCTGTGCGAGGAGCTCGTGGGCGTTGTGTGTGCGGTGTGCGACACGTCCGGAACTGGGCAGCCGCAACCCGAGCCCACCTGCATCTGCCTGGACAACGACCTCGATGCGACCGAGGAGGCGGTGGTGCAGCCGTACGAGCCGCCGCGGGACACGACGCCGCCTGTGCTGACCCTCTACGGGAACGGCGTGCTCGGCGTGACGGCCAGTGGGACGGTGATAATGGTGCACGAGTTGTCGCTGGCACAGACTTTCATCGACCCAGGTGAGAATGCGGCGTCACTCGCATGCACAGGGGGGCAGCTGTGGTGCGGGAGGGCAGAGTCAGGTGCGAGTGCGGCGTAAGTAACAATAATGCCTGAGGGGGTACACGAACTGCAGATAGGGGGGTGTCAGCGCTGCCATCGCGGGGACCCTCCGAGGTTATCATCGTGATGCTGAGCCTGAAGGCTTCACCGCCCGGAGAGGTTGAGGAGTACGGCAGACATGAGGCAGACATGCCGGACTGAATCTCGACACCCTCGTGAAGCTTAGGACCCCCCTTGAGTCTGCGGCGAGGAGTTCATCTACATGATAGTGACACTTGAGACCATAAGGGAAGCCCCCCGACCTTTCCGATCAACAGGGAAAGAGGGCCCGTCGTCGACGTGGGATAATTCAGTCGCCGCGAAGTACGCAGGTTCTCACTGCGTCATCGTTCCTAAGCCAGCTCAACTCCTCTCGGCGTTCGTGGCAGCCACGACGAGGCCATTTCTGTAGAACTTGTGTCACGGAGTTTCGACCCGGCCATGCGTATCCTGGATTGAGGAAGAGTCCCCGTGGTACAGGGCAGTGCACCCCTGACTATGGGGCCGCTGGGTAGACCTTGTCGGGCCTACCTTCGCCTGGTTCTGTTTCCGTTTAGCCCCCATCGAAGAACTCGAGCTTGCCCTCTAGCGTTAGATGTATCTTAGTCAGAACATTGTCCGCTCGATGGAAAACATGTGTTCTGTTTCCTGCTAGCCCTAACCTGCTCAGGGCCCTGGACACCGAAACGCATGCGCGGGGGCTCAGCTGTGTTGTGAGGGCAGCGCCAGGTGCGAGTGTGGGGTATAGCCTAAACGGGATTGCGCCGCATCGGCTCACGGAGATGGGGGCGTGCTTTGCTTTGGGGATCCCTCCTTGCTCTCACGCCCTGCCCTGGCTATACCCCGCAGGCATCCATGCTCACGACGATATCGACGGTAATCTCACAGCTGCCATTAGCTCATTCGGGGTGGGTGCGATCGACACGAGTCTGGTGACACCGCCGGACGCGCCCTACGTGGTGCGCTACTCAGTTGCCGACGCCGCGGGCAACACGGCGGCCGAGGTCCGCCGCCGGGTTTCAGTGGTGGACCCCTGCGCATCCCAGGGGGAGCGCGTCTGCGGCTACGTGGAGAGCGCGGCGGAGTGCAGCACCGCCGGTCTCTGTCTCTCCAGCTCCGCCGCCTCGGGGGAGTCCGAGCCCGCGAGCCCCCCCCCCAGGCCGCCCGTGCTCGAGCTGATCGGCCCTAGTGCCGTGGAGGTGGCGGAAGGCGCCGGCGCATACGCCGCGTGCCCGGAGCAGTACGACCGGAGCCTCGTGTGCGACCGCGGGGCCGCGGCGCACGACGCGCTCGACGGTGACCTCTCGGCGCGCGTGCTCGCCTGCTCCCTGGACGGCGTCACGCAGCGCTTCAGCTCGCAGGGCGTCACAGGCTGCGCCATCGACACCAACACGCCCGGCGTGTACACGGTGGAGTTCTTTGTCGAGAACTCGGCCGGGCGGAGCGCGCGCGCCTACCGCAACGTCACGGTCGCGGCGGCGTGCCCCGTGGGGGAAGCGCTGTGCCCGAATGGCGTGCAGTGCAGCTTCAGCGGCGTGTGCATGGACGGGCTGGACTCCCCAAAGCCGGAGGCGCCGGTAGACCACCCGCCGACGGTGACCCTGGCGACGACTCCGCAGGTGGCGACCGCGTTCGTGGACGTGAAGCAGCACGCGCTGTACGTCGCCTGCGGAGGCGGGAATGAGGCCGGAGGCGTGCAGGCGCTATGTGAGCCAGGGGCGACGGCGGCCGACGAGGAGGTGCGCCAATGCCGCGCCTCCGCCCGCGCGCGCCCGCATGCTGCGCCCTCAGGACGGGGGAGCCGCCCGCCCCCCTGCCTCGGACCATGCCATGCGCTCACCGGGGGCGGCGTTCTGAGAGTACGGAGCGCCCCTGCCCGCGAGCGCGCCGACAGAGAACGCCGTCCACAGTGATTATATCAGGGATGACTCCTCATTGCCTCTCGTGTATTCGACGCTGCTGCTGAAGCAAGTAGGCAGACGGCAAGACGCGTGCAACGATCATCGGAGCGCGCACGCCCTGCGCGCGCTCGCTCCGTGGGGCGCCGAATGTGGGGCCCGCCTGCTCCTCGGAGGGGGTCCGCAGCTCCCCATCGCGCGTGGCTGTGCTTGCTCCTCAGTTCACGCGGGGGTGGGGGGCTCTGCTTAAGCTGCTGCAAGGCGGGTGCTTGAGGGGAATTGTCACGGGGGATGGGGCCTCAGGACGGAGACTTGTCTGCGTCGGTGCTGTCTTGCCCACCGGACAGCTGCCGGGAGATCGGATGCCCCGGGCACGAGTGGGCCGCCAAGGGCATCGAGGGATGCCTCAACACGAGCGCCGAAGTCGGTGCGATGTTCCAGGTGGCGCCCTCCCAGCGAGCGCGCTACTTTTAGGTCCTGCAGACCGAGCCGGCTGTGCAGCGGCGCTCGAGATGCCATCACCAGCGGAGGCGCGTGTGCCCTGCAGGCTCTCTAGGCCGGACCCATTTGGGTAAACCGTCCAATGTTTTCACATCGGAAGGTCTGAATAGATTCCTTGGGAGCGACGATGGTATTTTATCGTATTTATAAGTATTTGGTACCTTGTGTCGTATCTTGATCCCTGGAATCGTATATGCACTGTCAGATTCAGATAATTGCCACTGTTAAGAATGAACGGTTTATCCTAATGGGTCCGGTCTAAGGCTCTCCGCCGGCGACAGTGGCGCGCGTGAACAACAGATGGCGGTGCGGTGTCTCGTGCAGCCAGCCAGTGGCTCCAGGATCCCGGCGCCCGGCAGAGAGCCGGACCCTGCCATCGGCGTATTGCAGCTCTGGCTCCCTCCGGCCAGGCGCCCGCCAGGAGCGCCGGGTGTCCTTGCGAGGCCGTTGGATCGTCTTGCTCTTCGCCCAGTGGATCCCTCCCAATCTGAACCCCTCTAGTGCTCACAAGGGCCCGCCCTAGCCCAGCCAGCGCCCATTCACCCGGGTGAAATCCGATCCGTTAACACAGAGACTGTGGCGCTGTGGATTGCAGGTGGAGTTCCTGGTTTACGACAGCGCGGTGCCGAGCCAGACTGCCTCGCTGTACCGCACCATCACCATCATCGCCCCCTGCGAGCCCGACGAGGTGCTGTGTGAGGACCTGTCCTGCTCCTCCGTGGACTGCGACCTCCGCGACAGCCTGCTGACAGAGCCGCCCGGCGACGTCGCTCCCCCTGTTATTACCTTCCGCGGCCCGAGCAAGGTTGTTGTGGGGTACGGCGACGCTGCGGGTGCTGCGGGGCTGGCCCCGTGCCCTGCCGAGACCACCACAGGATGCTACGTCGTGGCGGAGGACGCGGGGGCAGCAGGCGATGCGACGCTGGACGTTTCTAGCGCGCTCGAGGTGCGGCAGGACTTGGGCTGCAGCGCGTGCGGCGACCATTCCTCATGCATGTTCGCCCTGCTCGACCAGTGCTTCCCCGGGTCCTACGCGTACCTCTTCGCGGCGACGGACGCGGCCGGGAACCGCGGCGTGGCGCGCCTGTGGGTCAGCGTGGAGGAGCACGCGGCGATCACGGGCGTCATCCAGGTGGCGGCAAACACGGCTAACGTGACGGAGGCGTATGCCCTCGCCGACACACTGACTCAGCGCGGAAGTGTGGCAAATACTGCTGTCCGTCAAGTAGGGCCTGCCGTCCATAGCCCCTCCTGAGCACCCTCCTGAGCTCCTCCTGAGCACCCATAGCCCCTCCTGAGCACCCTCCTGAGCTCCCCACACACTGTGCCCCTCCCTGCATGGAGGGTATTGGGTCCTGTTACCTGCCCCGCTATGTGTGACGCCCGTTACCGCGCCACGTGGGACGCCCGCTACCTCGCCACGTGGGACGCCCGTTACCGCGCCACGTGGGACGCCCGTTAATGCGCCACGTGGGACGCCCGTCACCGCACTGCGTGGGTGCGGCGCGGCTGCCCTCGCATGACGCTACGCGGCTCGGGCCCGCGCTCCGCTGTCATGCGCTCGCCGCATTCCCGCCGCCTCCGGGCGCTCTCTCTTTGTGCAAGTGGATTGGATTGGTGAGCTCTTCCCCGCACCGCAAGCACCTCCTTCCGCCGCGCCGCTTGCGTGTGGTAAGTCCGGGGGGTAAGAAGGGGCGCGCATGACGGCTGTGCAGCCGGCAACAATAACGCTCCCTAAGGGGCGCGCATGACGGCTGTCCATCCGGCAATAGTAACGCTCCCTAAGGGGCGCGCATGACGGCTGTACAACTAGCAACAGTAACGCTCCCTTAGGGGCGCGCATGACGGCTGTGCAACCGGCAACAGTAACGCTCCCTAAGGGGCGCGCATGACGGCTGTGCAACCGGCAACAGTAACGCTCCCTAAGGGGCGCGCATGACGGCTGTGCAACTAGCAACAGTAACACTCCCTAAGGGGCGCGCATGACGGCTGTGCAACTGACAACAGTAACGCTCCCTAAGTGGTGCTCCGATTTGTTTGCTGCGCATGTGTCTGCTTGCGGCGCTCACACACTGCCGGGTGCGTCTGCGCAGGGGCTCATCAGCGCTGCCAACCTCGGCCGGTCGCCGGGTCAGGCGTTGGAGCTGGCTGGGTCGGCTATTACCGGGGTGGCGGTGCGCGGCGCCGACGACCGGCCGGTGGCCCGCGGCTCCGAGGTCTCCGCCACGGCGAGTGGCCTGGGCCTCGCGGTCAGCTTCGCTCTGAATGTCACCTCCTCCTCCAGCAGCGGCGGCGATGGTGCGGCACAGCGGCGGCGGCGGCTCCGCAAGGTGGACGGGGATGCAAACCCTCCGGGGAGCTCCTCGGTGGACGGAATAGCCGCAGCGATCACAACCTCGGCTTCGAACGGCATGTTGTCCACGTACATTTCGACAGCAGCGGCAGCGTCCGGGGACCTTGAGGGGTCACACAGCGCAGCAGTAGAGGTGACAGAAGCGAACGATATGACAGCTGCAGACCTGACGCCAAAGGTAGGAGGGATAGCAGGAACAGGGGGTATGTCCGCACCTCTTCGCCGGCTTGTTTAAGAAGAGGCGGCGTCTGGGACCATCTCGGCACGAGGCGCGCCCTCACTGCAGCATGTGCCACGTGGCACGAGGCGCGCCCTCACTGCAGCATATGCCACGTGGCACGAGGCGCGCCCTCACTGCAGCATATGCCACGTGGCACAAGGCGCGCCCTCACTGCAGCATGTGCCACGTGGCACGAGGCGCGCCCTCGCTGCAGCTGGTGCTCGGAGAAGCAGCTTGCGGCGCCAGCAGCCCACGGCGAGCAGCCAAGGCAACGCAGAACGGCGGCGGTGCTTCGGGCGCCCCGGCGACGTAGCGCTGGGAGCGCCCGGAGGCTGCTCAGTGCACGTCGAGCTGCGGCGCCGCCGGCTGCCACAGCGGTGCGCACGGGTGCGACTCGTGCGACTCAGGCGCGCGTCACAGAAACAGGGTGGAATGGGCTATCGGGTGGAATGGGCTATCGGGTGACAGGGATTGTGTGGGGGTGAGTCGGAGCGCATTGCCAGGTGGACGCCACAGCCGCGTACGCCGCCAAGATCAGGAGTGAAATGGACAACATGCAGCGGCGGGGTGACGCAATGGCGGAAGAGCTGTCGCTTGCTCTGGCCGAGACCGCGGAGTCCACCGCCAGCTCCGCGTCCCCCGAGCCCGTGGAGGGTGTGCTCGAGCTGTGGCTGGAGCTGCAGGAGGCGGACTTCGACAATGTCGAGGAGCTCGGTCATTCCGCGGATGAGATGCTTGCCCGCTTTCTGAAGCTGCAGGTGAGCTCACATGAAGCCCCATACGAAGTCCCAGGCCCTGATCCGGCCGGTCCCCTCTTGTCAACATCATCCACGGATGTTCTAACACCAATCCTCACCATCATTTCCCATCCTCTCCACCATTTTCAATCGTCTCTATCATTATCCATACTTTCTATTGTTTTCCATACTCTCCATAGTTTTCCATCCTCTCCACCGTTGTCCACCCTCCACCATTTTCCATCCTCTCCACCATTTCCCACCCTTCCACCATTTTCCATCCTCTCCACCATTTCCACCCTCTCCACCATTTCCATCCTTCCACCATTTTCCATCCTCTCCATCCATTTCCATCCTCTCCATCATTATCCATCCTATCCATCAATTTCTCCTCTCCATTAATACTTTCTCCATCTTCTCCACCATTTTCCATACTCTCCATAGTTTTTCCACCCTCTGCATCATTTTCCGTCCCTTTCCACCATTTCCCACCCCTTCCACCATTTCCATCCTCTCCATCATTTTCCATCCTCTCCATCATTTTTCCATCCTTCCATCATTTTCCATCCCCTCTCCATCATTTTCCTCCATCCCTCTCCATCATTTCCCCACCCTTCCACCATTTCCCACCCCTTCACCATTTTCCATCCTCTCCACCATTTCCCATCCTTCCATCATTTTCTCCGTCCTTTCCATCATTTTCCATCCTCTCCATCATTATCCATCCTTCCATTAATTTAGCTCCTCTCCATTACTTTCCATCCTCTGCATCATTATCCATTTTCTTCCATTTTCCGTCCTTCCATCAATTTCATCCTCTCCACCATTTCCCATTCTCTCCATCATTTTCCATCCTCTCCATCATTATCCATCCTCTCCATTAATTTAGCTCCTCTCCATTACTTTCCATCCTCTGCATCATTATCCATTTTCTCCCATTTTCCGTCCTCTCCATCAATTTTCATCCTCTCCACCATTTCCCATTCTCTCCATCAATTTCCATCCTCTCCACCATTTCCCATTCTCTCCATCAATTTCCATCTTCTCCGCCATTTTCCATCCTCTCCACCATTTTCCGTCCTCTCCATCATTTTCCGTCCTTCCCCATCAATTCCCATCCTCTCCACCATTTTCCACCTTCTCCACCATTTTCCATCCTCTCCACCATTTTCCACCCTCTCCACCACCATTCCCGCCACCACCACCGGTGCCCCGCGCCCGCCACCTCCCCCTCCACCGTCTCTGCCACCGCCACCCCTCTCCACCATTTTTCCACCCTCTTCATCAATTTCCATCCTCTCCACCATTTTCCATCCTCTCCACCATTTTCCACCCGCTACCACCTCACCCGCTACCACCTCACCCACAGCCTCACCCACCATCTCACCCACTGCCTCACCCTCTCCACCACCCTCACCCACCTCACCATCCCCACCACCACCTCCTCCACCACCCCCACCCCCACCACCCCCGCCTCCACCCTCCCCTCCGCCACCACCTCCTCCACAACAGACGTGGTATGTTCACCTATCGGCATGATGCCGTTCAGGATGCTCTCTACGAGATGTTGCGCAAGGTGTTCGACCCGGCTTCGGTGAAGCGCACGCACACCTACCACCGGAGTTACTCGCCCCGGTGGAGGCCCGACATCACGGTCCTTAACTACGATGGCCGGGGGAGGCACCTCATCATTGATGTTGCGATAGGGTTCCCGTGCGCTCAGACCTACGTGGAGGGAGCGGCCAGGGTTCCGCTGCACACGGCAGCAGCGGTGGAGCGGCGCAAGGTGGAGACGTATGGCGATGTGACTCCGCACAGGCTGGTTCCCTTCGCTGTGGAGGTCTTTGGTGGGCTAGGGGCTAAGGCCAGGCAGCTTTTGCAGGACTGTGAGCGCAGGAGGCAGGATCGACTGGGTCCTGAGTTGGCAATGGCGACTTGGTCCACACCGACCTTCGCCTCCTACTGGGGACAGAGGATTATGGTGGCGATGCATGGGGCGCAGGGCTTTGGGCTCCATGGCCGGGCCCTCGAGGATAACCCTCAATAAGCATTTCTTGCACAGCTTTTGTGCTGGACAGGACTTCTTGCGATTGCCTTAATCATGAGCCATCACCCCCACCTCCATCACCTCCTCCACCGCTCCCTCTCCACCATTTCCCATCCTCTTCATCAATTTCCATCCTCTCCACCATTTCCCATCCTCTCCATAGTTTTCCATCCTCTCCGGCAATTTCCATCATGATTTTGGATGACACGGCGAGGTGAGATGCGGGGTCCTGACGCAGGCCGCCTTCGAGTTAGTGCAGAAGGGTGTGGCCGACGCCCAGCTGACCCTCCAACAGTCCTACGGCGCTGTGGAGAAGCAGCTCGAGCAGTCCGAGCAGTGGTCCGCCCCTGCCGGGCCGTTGACGCAGAGTTACGACGAGGATTTGGCGAGCGCCCGCGCGGCCAGCAGCTGCCACTACCCGGCAGGTCGGAACGACGCGGTGGGCGCCGGCGTCAGGGTATACTCCTTCCTTGCGGACAGCAGTACGGCGAGCGCGCGCCGGCGGCTGCTTGGGCGGCGCGGGGGCGGCGAGAGCGGGGATGGCGCATCCGCCCTCATCACGGGCGGGGATGCGCCCAAGGAACGGCAAGCAGCAGTGGCCGTAAAGTATCCGCGATATGGGTCGTGGAAGATGCCCCTTAAAACAGCGCCCGCTATGTTGCGGGTGCGCGCCCCTCGTCCCGTTTTGTCCTCACCTGTCCTTCCGCGCACTCGTTGCGTTGACCCCTGGCTACACGCCCGTATGAGGCTCTGTTTCGAATGCTACACTCGCGAGATCCCTTGCGACCCTTCCCTGGCACCCCGCCTTTCCCATCTCCATGGAACTTGGTGTCCGCGTGTCCCCGGAGTTTAAGCAGAAGAATGATCCCCCAGCCCGCGCCATCTCCGCCCCCGACGGCATTTGCAGTCGTGGGCCGCACCGCTGAGACACAGAAGGCAACACCAGGTGTCGCACTGGCCCAAGACCGTCACGCGGAAAGGAGCCGGAGGGGGCGGACCTTTATATCTCAGCTCATGAAGGGGGTGCGGGGGGGGTGCGATGAGGACGCCGGCGAGGAATCGCAGGGGCCAAGGGAGACGGATCGCGGCCGCCATCTCCCCGGCGGCCGCAAGAACTCGCTGGTTTCGGGCATCTTCTTCTACATCCAGCGCGGCCGCGACGGTCAGACCTGCCACTCGCGCTTCGCCCACCTGGAGGCCCCCTGCGTGCGAGGCCGCTGGGAGGGGCGCTACGGATCGGACCCGGTGTTCCGCCCGGGCAGCCCCTTGTTCCGCAGCGCCCTCCAGGGCCAGGAGGGGGTGTACTACAACACCTCGGAGGCTCTGAATGCAGCAGGCGTGCCGATGCCGTTCGCTCCCCGCGCGGCGCTGGGGCTCTCCGGAGGTCAGCCCTTCCTGATCGACACCCGCATGGACGCGTACCACGCCTGGGAGACGTACGCGTTTTTGGCCGAAGGGTACGCCATGGACAAATGGACGAAGGCGGTGGACGTGAGAATGATGACCTGGAACTCGCAGCAACAGGCGCGCCCGCCCGCCACTCGCCCGCCCTCTGCTTTGCACATCGCGCTCCGACGAAAAGAAGAGGGGACGCAGGAAGCGCCACCCCTTCGGATGCAAGGTGTAGACCCCCCTGGCTCCGCTCGGCTTTTCACCCGGAACAGATTGTGAGTTTCTTTTGTTGGTTTTGCGGGTTCGCGCCGACAGAGAACATGTCCAAATGCTCGGGTCTGCAACCGTTGACTATGGTGGCCTCTAGACAGTGTTTGAGCCGACGGTCAAAATGTGTAATGTATATAATTGGGGAAGTTTTGCGTCCCCCTAGCCTTGCGAGCAGCCAATAGAGCAGTGCACATAGAGCTGTCCGGGCGCGCCTCCCCCGGCCGGTGAGAGCCAGAGAGAGGCATAAAAACCCTAAACTCGCTGCCCGGGCGCGCCTCCCCCGGCCGGCGAGAACCAGAGTGAGGCATAAAAACCTTAAACTCGCTGCCCGGGCGAGCCTCCCCCGGCCGGCGAGATCCAGAGAGAGGCATAAAAACCCTAAACTTCCTGCCCGGGCGAGCCTCCCCCGGCCGGCGAGAACCGGAGGGAGGCGGCCCGCATCCCGCGAGCGTCTGGCGAGGCTGCGCGGCGCAGCGGGGCGGGGCAGTCATATGATTGGTGGGCGCGGGCGCGGTTTCACTGGGGCAGGTTTGGACGAGCACGCGCCTGAGATGGTATCGTACAATAGGGGGCTGGTGGGAGGTGGAAATGGACATCCAGCTGGCGCCGGTGCAGTATTGGGACCGCGGCGACACCGCGAATGTCCTCATTCTACTCGTGCACATCGCTTGGGCCGCAGTAAGCCTGCTCATTCTCCTGCAGACCGCTCGGACCCTCATGCCATCGCAGCTTTCGAAAGAGTGAGGCCTCCCCCGAACGGCTGCGCCCGGCTCCCCCCGACGCCGCGGGCTCTGACTGAGGGGCTTGTCCTTGTGCTCGCGCGGGGCCTTGTATTCAGCGACAACACTTGTATTCAGTCGCGCCCACCGAAGTCTCAGTCTCCGCAGGAGTACGATTCGCTCTGGATGACGCGGCCTGACGCGGTCGACTTTGTTCGATATCATGTGGGGTTTTAATTTTTCCGGGAGCAATTTTTGATGATTTCCGGTGCAAACGATGACACCTCGATTCCAGCGCGGATTTCCGGTGCAAAAGCTCTTCGGTGCAAAAGTTGATTGTGCCGGAAACAATGAAAAAACTTGTATATTTCCGGTGCAAAAACGTAGATTCTAGAAGCAAAGCTAGTGCTGGCGGTGGGGGCGGTCCGCGGGTGGTACTCGGGCGGTGCGTGGGCCGGGAAGGGGTTGGCGGGGGGTAGCGTCTCAGCGCCTCAGTAGTGCACCCCCCACCCCCCCGCCGCCAACCCCCACCACCACGCCGGCACACGCACCCCCCGAGTACCACCGAGTACCACCCGCGCACCGCCCCCACTGCCAGCGCCAGCTATGCTTCCAGAATCTACGTTTTTGCACCGGAAACCTTCTAGTTTTTTCATTGTTTTGGTTAAATTGGAGCCTGCGGAATTTTAGAGGTTTCTGTGCCGGTAGATCGATCAGAGTTTCCTGAGCCGTTAGATCAAAATCAGCAGCTGAGTTAGATCTAAAGGCTTTACACACGACAGTATTTAGGAGTTCCGCCCGTGGGAATCCGCAGCTCTGTTCTTTTGCCTTCCCTACCCACCCAACCCAGAAGACTCTAAACATTTTGCCTTAGAAGCTGTGCATCAGCCTAAAAAGCATGTGAAGCTGTGAAACAGCCTAGAGAAGACATTCCAAAAAGAGATTTTCTCTCACACACTTAAAAGCATGTAAGAAGAAAGCTATTTTTAATGAAATGCTATGCAGTGTGCCTGTTGGCAATGAGACGTGAAGAGCAAAAGAAACCGGTACAATCAACTTTTGCACCAGGAATATTCATTGTTCCGAAAATATATAAGTATATATTTTTGTAGCAAATGTTAATTGTACCGTAAACAATCAATATTTGCTACAGAAATATCCATTGTTCCTGAAATATATAGCAAAACTTGATTGTTCCCGGTACAATCAAAATTTGCTCCCAGAATAATATAAAGCCTATCATATGGCGCGCTTGTCTGCCAATGACACAGGCTCTATGGATTCGTTCCCATCCATTTTGGTGGGCAGAGGATCGTGGTTTGAAACTTAGATTTGTTCGGCTATGTTGCCTCTCGTCGCCGTGGTGCCCGTGGCTGATTGTGCGTCCCACCGGATGCCGCGCACCCATCCTGGAGGCTGGGGGCGTTGGGAGCGACGCTTCGGTGGAGCCTCCAGCCTTGCGCGCTCGCCCTGAGAGAAGATCTTGGAAGGAGTCTTGCGGAGCTGATCGGAGCGTGGCGCGTGCAGGGTTGTGGCGGAGAGCTATGGTGCGATGCTGATGGCGCACTTTGCCAGCCCAGGGCGCGCGCTGGCCGCTGTTGGGGCCATTTCCCAGGTGATGGTCGTGATCCATTTTCTGTCGTACCAGGCGGTCATGCTCGGCGACTTCAGCCCGAGCGCCACATTCGACGTCGCGTACGACTTGAACTCGGACGCCAACCACTTCATGTCCGACCGCGCCCCGGCGGACGTCGAGACCCCGGGAGGCGAGAATGCAGGAGGGCCCGCGGCCGGAGCGGCGGAGTCTCCCGCGTGGGCGCGCCCAGTGGACAACGGCGGCCTGGAAGCGTACCTGCAGCAAGAGGGTATGGTGGGCGCGCTCGCGCTGGTCAGCCGCTATTTCTTCCTGGCTCAGGCGGCTCGGAGCTGCGTCATGATGGTCCGCATGCTGCTGATGGTCGGCCAGCAGAGCCGCCTCGGCGTTCTCACCAAAACCGTCAGGTGAGGCGCGCCCCGCACCGAGCCGCCGCCTCGCGTCCGCGCCATGCCAGCGCCCGCGCGCCCCTCCCAGCATCTGCGCCCCTACTCTGTATACTCGGTCGGTCGATCTCAAGATCTCCACTAGGCGATGTCACCGTCCGAATCGATTCTCGAGATCACGGCTTGCGCATTCCGAACGGAAGACCTCCACATCGACCTTTCCACTTCGCTTCTCCGTTTTCGATTTGTTCTTCAATCTCCGAAGATTCCGGCAAGGCGTCAACCGAGAACCACGACGCCCGTGAGTGTTCCGTCGAGAGGTCACAGACGAGACGAGACTCGAGTCGGTTGTCAGAGCCAGTACAAGTATGACGATTCGTTTCATTCCAGAATCTTGGACAATGGCATCGTGCCATCGGCCAGCACTGCCATTGGTGGTTTGAATTGAAGTGAAGTAAAGCAAGCAAGTGAGTAATTTGCCCAGATTCGTTCTTATAAAGAGCGGGGGTTGTGCCGCTGCGTATATGCGTCCGGCAAGGTGCGCGCCGTCCCCGATTGGGTTGACCTGGGGGGTGGAGGCGGCAGATGGCTTCACCGGCCGGGGAATGCGGCACCTGCAGGGGAAGCTTGCTGGAGCTGCTCCAGACGGGCGTGTTCGTGTTGGTCATATTGATGTGGGCCCAGCTCATGAACCTCGAGGCTGGCCTGCGGACCGAGAGCTACAGCACAATTTCCAGGAGCATCGACACACTCACCCGGCTCGGCATCCTCGGCGACTGGGTGGTGCGCGCATCGCCTCCGTACCCCTTCGAGACGCGCCTTCCGCCTGGGTAAATGGCGCGTGCCGCCACCAAGGGGTCCTGGGTTGATATTCTTGTAGACATCTGCAGCCTTTTGCGGGGAACGACCAGACTGGGTTGGCGGCGTGCGAGCGCGGAACGCTCCTCTCGTACACCGCTTTGGAGGTCAGATTGAGACAGAGACAGCACAGCGAGGAGCTGGTGATCAGATTGAGACAGAGGCGGCACAGCGAGGAGCCGGTGATCAGATTGAGACGGAGACGTCGCAACGAGGAGCCGGTGATCGGATTGAGACGGAGACAGCACAGCAAGGAGCCGGTGATCAGATTGAGACGGAGACGTCGCAGCGAGGAGCCGGTGATCAGATTGAGTCTAGATCCAGGATGCTGCTTGGCATTTGAGTGCTGCTCTTGGTGAACGGGGAGCGGTGAGAGCGCTCGAGCGGAATGCCGGCGACACGGCTTCGCTCGCAAGGCAGAGACGCTCTGCCATCATGCGGCGAGGCTCGCCACGACGTCAAGCGCCTCTCATCATCGTTTGGTCCCACCAGGGGGTGTTTTGGAGGCCCGGCGAGCAAGAGGTGGTGACTGGTATTGGCCCTCGAGGGCGGGGCGGGCGCGGCGGTCACACAGAAGCTGAAGGATGAGAGCTGGGAGTCGCTGTACCACGAGACGCTCAAGGCCAAGCTGTACCAGATGGCCTTCGCGTTCCTGTATCAGCTCGTCTATATGAACTTCATATTGGCCATACTCTGTGACGAGCTCATGAAGCACCTGTCTGCAAGCCGGACATCGCCCACCATGGTGCAGGTGCAGGATCGACGCCCAGAGCACAACCGCCTCTCTCCAACCCCCCAAACCAATCCCGTCCCCACTGCAGCACACCCTGCGGCACGGGCAGCGTGCGCGACTCGGACCGCTGGCGTATGCGTGTGTGTGGAGGTGGACTCCATGGCGCTGTGTCGGTTTAGTGACGTGGCAGGCAGCCCATGAATTGCGCGTGGAGACAGGCGAGCTCCTCAGCCTTCACGCCCGCTCCCAAACCCCGAAAGGCCGGCGAGGAACGAGCGAGCCTCGTGCCGGCGGACGAGGGAAGCGGTCGTGGCAGACAGCGATCGAAGCACTCTGGGCGCATCGGACGCCACGGCAGCGGTAGCGTCGCCCCTTGCCATGAAAGCGCCGCGCTGGCGAGTGGTTAGCAGGTGATTGGTCAGTAGATGCCCGCAGGCGGCGGTCGTGACGGAGAAGGCCCCTCTACGGCTCTACGGGGGAGTAAGCCTGGTGCATTAAAGTGCTTCTCCACGAATAGAGTCGTGTTGTCGCGAGTCGAAATCTCTCCGAGTTCCTAGCCACTTGTGGCTATCGCGGTAGGGATCCCGTGACTGCCGCAAGCTCGCCGGAGTCAGAGCGGTTCTGGTGCTGCGCCACGTGGAGGCTCGCTGCTACTTCGTGCATGCCCATCGACGACCGGGGGCACTAGGGCTCAGCATGAGCGACGTAGGCTGACTACACTAAGCTAATTGACGGGAGGGGCGGGGCTGCTGCTGGGGTGGCCTCCTTCAGGATCTCAAGAGATTTCACCGAAACCGCATGAATGTGAAGATCTGGAAAAAGTGGCCGAGCATGGATCTGATAGTGGATGCGCTGACCAGGAAGCTGCACGGCGCCTCGGGGTGGGAGATCCTGCGCAAGAGAGTGGCGCCCAAGATCTCCATCAGCCAGATCCTGGCAAATGGCGCGCTGTTCAACCGATCCAAGAAGGATCCCAGCATTCAGGTGGCCGGGGTGGAGCTCACCAACAGGCTGCTCGGGGTCATCCTCCACCAGGAGTACAAGCGCTTCAAGAGGAAGCCTCGGGATTTGCAGAGGTGCGCCCCAGCGGCCGTCCCAGCAACTTGACCAGCCGGACAGCGGTGGCCATATTCCCTTGACTGCGCCAGAACGGCCCCCCGCCCTCGCTCACAGCCTGCCCTCCCGTCGTGCTAAGGTCCGGAGTGCAGTTTGTTCAAGCCAGGCTGCTCACACCGCGGCCTGCACCTCGCCCCTCGACACAGGGCGGCGATTGCGCAGAAGGACCAGGCCAAGGTGATGGTTCGAGCCTCTCTCGGGTTGCCGCCAAAAAGCCCATCAGCCATCCGTGTGGCCTACGAGCAGCGGGAGAAAGAGGAGCTATCTGGACGGGCAATCGGCGCAAGCCTACTGAACAGCGCTATGGTACAGTGCCCATCTGATTGGCCCTGGCCCGCAGCCGGCTGGCCCAATCCACGGTTTTCATCTCTGTTCCGTGCGGACAAGTGGAGTGTGCAATGCAAAGAGTCCGGTTTGCGCTGAAACGCTGATACGGAATGTTGGGGGAAATTCTCGGTTACAAGATTGGGCGACGGATCGGAACGAGCATGCAGCGTGTTCGTTGATTAACCTGCTGCAGGATGAAAAGCGCGGGTGTGGTGAAGGGTGATGGTTTGTTGTGCGGCTCAGGCGAGGAATCAGTTTGCCTGCGCTGCGGATAGCATCGTTAACAGCGACCTGTGTGACAAGCCAGACAAGACGGAGAAGAAGCTGAGCCGCGTCGGGGGCGAAGCAGTGAGGCCGATGCGAGGCGCAGTGTGCCGCACTGAGTTGTCGGCGAGCTTGCACTATATGGCAGGGCAGCATTGGGAGGGCATGCACTCGTTGAAGGTTTGGCCTGACCTGAACCGACGCCCTACTGCGACCGGATAGCTCCTCGGCTGCTTCGATGCGCACTCCCCAGATTTGTTGGTCCCCGCCACGATCGGAGTTTCCAATAAGTTTGTTCATTATTACTGATCATCCCTTTCCGCTGGCGGTGCCCTTGTTTTGGTTTGTTCTGGTGCCCTTGCCTTTCGCTTTATTGATCAAGGCGGAGGCAAAGGACTAAAATGTTCCGGTCACAGTTGATCACACCCAGTTGCATTCAGGTTGTGTACAGGTTGTCCTACATGTAGTCGCTCCTTTGTCCTCCACCCCGTCGCTCCTCACTCAACTTCCACTTCCGACGGTCAGGATCCTCTTAGGAATTTTCCCTCTGCCCAGAAGACTGGTTGCGGTCCTCTCCCGGAGTGCACTCTGCACAAATGAAAACGAAACGTTCCATCCACCCCTCCTGCATGCCTTTGTGCTGGACTGAACCGCGTGTCCTGGTTTAATCAGAGCCGAGGATTCCAATGGCTGCCGCCCCTCACAAATTACACACCATCGGCATGAGGGGAGGGAGGGGAGTGGTCTGCCCATGATCGCCTACAGGAGGCAACGCACCGTGTAGAGGCATTGCTGTTTGCATATGCCTGTAAACTTGAGGCAAGGGCCGCGCAGAGTCGGCCACCCTCCTCCGCACAAATGAGTACATCAGCAAGACCATCAACAGATACCACTCTCGTGCACAACAACTACCCTCTCAGCATTACATCTCAATCCCAATCCACAAATTCTCCACCACTGGGAGACAACTCTACTCCTCGCACACCATCTGCATTGCAACCGTGAGACGAAGTCGGGTGTTGAGTAAGCCACCATAACGTTGATTTCCAGTGAGCGCTTATAATAGCAAGGGAATATTGTGCCAAGGGCCAATGCAAAAACAAAAGAAAGAGAAAAGAAAAAGAAAAAGAGACACCCTTTTTGAGTGCGGGGCTTTAAGTCCCCAAGACTCCATGCAAAGAGTCCGATTGAGAATTTCTGTACCGATCAAATGTATCTACGGATATTAGGGAATTTGGTAGGATGCCTGCCTATGGTTGGTGAAGGGTTTGGTAGGAAATGAGTTCGGGACGTGAAATAAAAAAGAGATTATTTACGTAGCATCCTGATCCGATCGAATTGTCGAGTGCCTAGTGTCATTAGAGAATACCGTAAGATTGTACGATGTGAGAATGGGGTGAAGAATGTAGGATTAATTAAAGTAGTCGGCGTTGATATGTTCTAAAGTATAAGAGGGCTAGCCTCGGTATTGATGGCCCTCAGAACAACTTGAATAAGAGGTGCACGATCGGCTTTGTAACCATCATACCAGCATATGACCGGATTGTTAATAGTGCAACCGATCAACACATAATAGCTCGGTCTTTTATAAACAGAGAAGGGCCGCGATGGAAGGATTCCCGGTCAACATTTGACAGTTCAGCTTCCAAAACATGGATTATTTATATTGTGGAATTGGACTGCCCCAAGCTTGGCCTTAGAAACTACCTTTTCATTGATGTTCAGACTCCTGAAAAAGTATCCCAAAACCTCTAGATATAAGGGTGCTCCAGGGCCACACGCCACCCCTTGCTCCCCCACACAGCCCACAAGCACGGCCCTTGACAGCTTTGTTGTGGGCGGTGATCTGAAGGGTGCTCCGGGGTCACACGCCTCACCCCTTGCCCCCCGACACGGCCCACATCACTGCCCGTGACAGCTTTGTCGTGGGCGGTGAAGTGAAGGGTGCTCCGGGCCACACGCCTCACCCCGTGCCCCCCGACACGGCCCAAAATCACGGCCCGTGACAGCTTTGTCGTGGGCAGTGAGCTGAAGGGTGCTCGGGGCCCACACGCCTCACCCCGTGCCCCTCGACACAGCCCACAATCACTGCCGGCGACAGTTCTAATATCGTGAGCAGTGATCAAAGGATGATTGAGAACTCCGGCCTTTGCAAAAGCTACGAAGTAAAACACATTTTCCTAAGCTAGAATCAGACACCCCAGTGACAGCAGCTCTGGTACAAATGTGAATTGCAAGTCGAGTGAGGCCCTCGGATCCTATAAATTGGTGACACTCACTCAAGGCTGAGATGATCTGACCCGGGTATTCCGACTTGGCCAAGTTGAAAAGGCTCCGCAGACCACGGTGGTAGCTTTGCATGATTGTATGCCACTAGAGCTTTGAATTTGTGACATTCGGTTGGTAGAGACTACCACCGGTTGGTGGATATAGATCAGTTGGTCATTGATTGGATCCTGCTGTTGCATGATTGGGTAGATAGCCGTCATCATTTATGGCAAGTAGAAATAGCAAGAAGCGGCGTGGTTTGCAGGTTGCAGCTCATCACTCTCATGGGGAAACAGATATTTAGTAGTCACTATAGTACTGTATCTAGTAGTGACTTCTCGTGACACGCGCCTTTAGCATCGTGGTAGCGGTGTCGCGCGTTGTGACGATGACACTGCGACCCGCGTCTGACTCTCAGACAATCTTCCCGAAGTATATCTTGGCGGCGTAAGCCGCCTCCTTCACTTGGTAATATTATCCGCACGCCTTGTCCTTCAGCTGCCTGCCACTCTGTGGCAGCTGTCGTACCGCCTTCTTTTCCCCCTTCATATATCTAGTTTATTTCGGTGTTCTCATGAGGTTATGGGACCATCTTACTCTTCCACTGCTTCGCAGTTTTCTGAACTTCAAATTTCGAGATATTCTGACTTAGACTAGCCGAATTTTACAGCCGGCATGGCTCTGGCGCGTTCTCATGGCCCTCTCGGCCGCTGCAGCCTCTCAACACGACTACTGGGGAGTGGTGACCCCAGTAGTATCAGTTATTTCGGGATCGGAGTCCCCGGAATTTCTCAGCCTTAAGTGGGAGTTGTGACCCCACTTTTGGCGCCCAAATTTACAGCCACATCCCTGGCTCTTCAAAACGCAGCAACTGCCTTCACGCCGAGATCTCGCCTGTCCAGCCGCGCTGTCCGCTCTCTACCTGTTTTCTGATCGCCCCCCTCTTTCAGATCCTGGAAATCGGAACCGCGGAGGCGGCACCCTTTGGGGCGATGGCCTCGACTGGATCGATTCCTCACCGCCGGCCTTATCAGGGCGAATAAACATCCCACCTTCGGGGATAGACCACGAAAAGGTGGGTGCCGTGTCTCCAACGAACTAGAGTTATGATGGAGAACGTAATAGCGACAAGCACTAGCTGTCCAATATAAATTATATATTCAGGGTTGATCGCGCCTGAATATATATTTATATTGGAGAGCTCACATGGCACCCCAACACTGGGGGTTCATAGCACTTTGGCATCCGCCAACGGCTAGTTTTCCGTTGACTTTTGCCTTTGACCGTACATTCTAGTCACTTGAGATCGTTTTCGCAAAATCTAAAACGTATATCGTGTGCCTGGGGCACTATGCTACACACTCGTGGGTCAGGGCCACTCTGTATGTTATTTCATGTCTTTTTGGGAGAGCTATGTAAAGGTACATATTTCTTTTTATATTATATCACTGGATCAGGGCCAGACTGAGGTGCACGTCCGAAGACATTTTTCTTAGTTTTTAACAGCCGGCCGAGCTCTTCCCCCGTTCCTCCTATATGTGCATTTCTATCTCACACATGTCTCATGAGCATACTCGAGCTATCGGAATGCGGATCGATATCGAGTCGGGCCAGCACTCTACGGTATGGAGTCTCTATACTCCCCAAGTGCTTAAGGCGTCGTGCCCCCTGGCACAACTCCCCCCCCCCTTAGGAGTGATCCATCTCCTGAAATCACTCCATTCTAAGGTACCTAGCTAAGATTCCAGTTCTTAGGTATTCTGGTTCCTCTCCCTAGCCACGGTGTCGGCGCTCTCGGCAATGACCACAGTGGCGGCGCTCTCGGTGGTGGCGACACTGTCGATGGTGGCCACAGCGGCGCTGTCGATGGTGGCCACGGTGGCGCTGTCCATGGTGGCCACGGTGGCGACGCTGTCGGCAGTGGACGTCACAACGTCGTCGCTCTCAGTGGTGGCCACGGTGGCGGCGCTGTCGATGGTGGCTACGGTGGCGACGCTGTCGGCAGTGAACGTCACAACGTGGTCGCTCTCGGTGGTGGCCACGGTGGCGGCGTTGTCGATGGTGGCCACCGCGGCGCTGTCGATGGTGGCCACGGTGGCGCTGTCCATGGTGGCCACGGTGGCGACGCTGTCAGCAGTGGACGTCACAACGTCGTCGCTCTCGGTGGTGGCCACGGTGGCGGCGTTGTCGATAGTGGACGTCACAACGTCGTCGCTCTCGGTGGTGGCCACGGTGGCGGCGTTGTCGATGGTGGCCACAGCGGCGCTGTCGATGGTGGCCACGGTGGCGACGCTCTCGGAAGTGGACGTCACAACGTCATCGCTCTCGATGGTGGCCACGGTGGCGGCGTTGTCGGTGGTGGCCACAGCGGCGCTGTCGATGGTGGCCACGGTGGCGACGCTCTCGGCAGTGGACGTCACAACGTCGTCGCTCTCGATGGTGGCCACGGTGGCGGCGTTGTCGATGGGTGGCCACGCTGGCGCCGCTGATGGTGGCCACGGCGACCAAGGCCGCTTTCTCTCTCGCCCGCGGTGGCATCCCACGCGCGGCGGCGCGCTCTCACTCCCCCCCTCAAAATCACGGCGTGCTCCAGCGCGTGATGTGAGGCGGCCTCGGGGGAGGGCGCGGCGGCGACACGCCTAGAGAGCAAGTCTCCTCGGCGGCGTGTGGCTCCGCAACCCCATCGCAGGGTGCGGACGCCCAAAGCGCTGGCCTCTCCGGCCTCGGCGACACCCCCGTGGGTGTGCGCCGCGCTCTGCGCCCGTCGGTGGGGCGGTTGTGTGCGGCGCGGTGCTCCCGGGTCATCAGTACCTCCCCCACAAGTGGGCTCGGAACACCCGGGCGCCATGCGCGCGCTGCTCGCTGCTCCCTCCAACACGCCCCGTGTCGCTCGGCATGGTTGGGTGCAGCGGCGCATCACCCTTCTAGTGGCAGCTCTCTGCGTACGAGTAGCTGCCTCTCTCGCCCGCGGTGGCGTCCCACGCGCGGCGGCGCGCTCTCACTCCCCCCCTCAAAAATCACGGCGTGCTCCACCGCGTGATGTGAGGCGGCCTCGGGGGAGGGCGCGGCGGCGACACGCCTAGAGAGCAAGTCTCCTCGGCGGCGTGTGGCTCCGCAACCCCATCGCACGGTGCGGACGCCCAAAGCGCTGGCCCCTCCGGCCTCGGCGACACCCC
>LGRX02000640.1:0-78871 GCA_001247695.2 Cymbomonas tetramitiformis | reverse complement strand
CAGAATTGGAGGGCAAACCGTCATAGAGATATCGGGGGCCAGTCACCTTTAATTTCAAGGGGTCTACGGCCACCCCAGGGCCCAAGGGGGGTCGACTGGACCTCCACAGGGCTTAGTAGATAAGTTATGATGATTTCCTACCGGGGATGCCGATTTTGAAGTTGGGTCGATATCTCTATGACGGTCGAGTTTTCCCGAAAATCGATACCGTTTTTGACTTAGTCGCGTAGACCTCCCACGAGTGCGAGCCACGGGCTGTCACCCCACTATTCTGCCACCACTCTACCCCCACCCCTCCGGGTAATTTTGGGGATGTCCTGTGGTGCATTTGAGTACCTCGCACGCCCTTAGACCTCAAGGGAATCACTCCAGAGCGGCCCATCTGCTCACCCACCCACCACACTGAGGACCCCCTGTGGACCTCTATGACTAACCCCCGAAATTCCTGCAAAAGTTTTGCAGGCTCTTCTCCCCCCCCTTAGCCCCCCGGCGTGCAAATTACCCCAAGGTACCTACTTGACCCCTGTGCACCGAAATATGGCCATTGGGCCTACGCTACAGCTCGCACAATGCAGCTGAATCACTACCCCTGGGCTTCCCTACAGAATTGGAGGGCAAACCGTCATAGAGATATCGGGGGCCAGTCACCTTTAATTTCAAGGGGTCTACGGCCACCCCAGGGCCCAAGGGGGGTCGATTGGACCTCCACAGGGCTTAGTAGATAAGTTATGATGGTTTCCTACCGGGGATGCCGATTTTGAAGTTGGGTCGATATCTCTATGACGGTCGAGTTTTTTCTGAAAATCGATACCATTTTTGACTTAGTCGCGTACTGTAGACCTCCCACGACTGCGCACCACGGGCTACCACCCCACTATTCTGCCACCCCTCCACCCACCACCCCTCCGGGTATTTTGGGGCATGTCCTGTGATGTATTTGAGTAGCTCGCACGCCCGTATACCTCAAGGGAATCACTCCATAGCGCCCCCTCTGTTCACCCATCCACCACACTGATGACCCCCTCTGGACCTCTATGACTAACCCGCCAAATTCCTGCAAAAGTTTTGCAGGTTTTTCTCGCCCCCCTTAGCCCCCCGGCGTGCAAATTACCCCAAGGTACCTGCTCGACCCCTGTGCACCGAAATATGGCCATTGGGCCTACGCTACAGCTCGCACAATGCAGCTGAATCACTACCCCTGGGCTTCCCTCCAGAAATGGAGGGCAAACCGTCATAGAGATATCGGGGGCCAGTCACCTTTAATTTCAAGGGGTCTACGGCCACCCCAGGGCCCAAGGGGGGTCGATTGGACCTCCACAGGGCTTAGTAGATAAGTTCTGATGATTTCCTACCGGGGATGCCGATTTTGAAGTTGGGTCGATATCTCTATGACGGTCGAGTTTTCCCCGAAAATCGATACCGTTTTTTACTTAGTCGCGTAGACCTCCCACGAGTGCGAGCCACGGGCTGTCACCCCACTATTCTGCCACCACTCTACCCCCCACCCCTCCGAGTAATTTTGGGGATGTCCTGTGGTGCATTTGAGTACCTCGCACGCCCTTAGACCTCAAGGGAATCACTCGTCCAGAGCGGCCCATCTGCTCACCCACCCACCACACCGAGGACCCCCTCTGGACCTCTATGACTAACCCCCGAAATTCATGCAAAAGTTTTGCAGGCTCTTCTCGCCCCCCTTAGCCCCCCGGCGTGCAAATTACCCCAAGGTACCTACTTGACCCCTGTGCACCGAAATATGGCCATTGGGCCTACGCTACAGCTCGCACAATGCAGCTGAATCACTACCCCTGGGCTTCCCTCCAGAATTGGAGGGCAAACCGTCATAGTAGAGATATCGGGGGCCAGTCGCCTTTAATTTCACGGGGTCTACGGCCACCCCAGGGCCCAAGGGGGGTCGATTGGACCTCCACATGGCTTAGTAGATAATAAGTTATGATGATTTCCTACCGGGGATGCCGATTTTGAAGTTGGGTCGATATCTCTATGACGGTCGAGTTTTTCCCGAAAATCGATACCGTTTTTGACTTAGTCGCGTAGACCTCCCACGAGTGCGAGCCACGGGCTGTCACCCCACTATTCTGCCACCACTCTACCCCCCACCCCTCCGGGTAATTTTGAGGATGTCCTGTGGTGCATTTGAGTACCTCGCACGCCCTTAGACCTCAAGGGAATCACTCCAGAGCGGCCCATCTGCTCACCCACCCACCACACTGAGGACCCCCTGTGGACCTCTATGACTAACCCCCGAAATTCCTGCAAAAGTTTTGCAGGTTTTTCTCGCCCCCCTTAGCCCCCCGGCGTGCAAATTACCCCAAGGTACCTACTTGACCCCTGTGCACCGAAATATGGCCATTGGGCCTACGCTACAGCTCGCACAATGCAGCTGAATCACTACCCCTGGGCTTCCCTCCAGAATTGGAGGGCAAACCGTCATAGACGATACTGTAGAGATAAGTGTCCAGTCGGAGTGGTAATAAGTGTCCACCCGCCTAGTGTCACATCGAAACTAGGTGAAAACGTGGACGCCCTTTAGAAAAACAGAGAGAGTTTGAAGCTTTAAGCAGACTGTGACGAGCGAACGCCATGAACAAAAACATTCAAAATTGATCAATCTGCCTCAAGCGACTATCATTTTGGAAACTTTGTTTGTTCTGTGACGTCTCCATCCTTTCTTTCGAGGACGATTTCATGACCTTCAGTTTCTTAAAACTCGGTGCGCGTCTACACATGTCAGGTGTGTGTAGTCTTCCAGGGCACCGCCACACTTAATCATAAAGGATTCAAGCAGTACCGCTGTAAAAAATATGATGAACTACGTTGTGGAGTCCAAACATCTTCCCGGCAGGTCTTCCCATCGTCCCCCAATAACCCTTAGCCTCAAAGTGTGTCTTTCCGCTGCGATTCATTTACCCGTTTTCGGTCTTGTGCGCTTGGCGAACCATCCTAAATGTCGCATGCTAACTGATACGACAAACGCTTTCGCTTGGAGTTTTGGTTTCGCGCAGCGCTGCCCAAGTAGCCGACACAAACAACGATAACATTATCGATGCTGAAGAGCTGTCTCGTCTCGCTCAAGTGGATGGTCTCAGTGCAGTCGAACAACTGTTGGAGTTCGATCAAAACGACGATGGAATTATCGATGAAGAAGAATTGAAGGTATGACGCTAGACTGACCTGCGCTTTCATTTCATTTTGAGTTGTAAACGTCGTCATGCCCGCCATGTTCCTCTGGCCGCTGCTTCGAGCGCGTCGCATTTCGTTCGTGTTGAGAACACCGCGCTCGCAAGTGCTGTGGATGGTATTACAATACGATTATATGACGACAAGTTCCTATCCATAAGTTCGATTTGCACCTTTTTGTAAACAAGTGCAAGGTCACCAAGGTGAAACTTCTGGCAGGGATGACAGTGTTACGATTGGTAAGGTTGCATTTGGCTTCAGCATTTTGGGCATGCAGCACATTTCCTGCAATCTCGGATGTCCCGGAGGTCATACAGTACTTCAGGGTATGCATGGCGCCAGTGTCGGCACGACAGGATACAGCAATGGACATCCGTGCCTCACCCCAGTTTGTATCTGATAGGCGACCTTTGGAAAACCCTGATACTAAGCCACCAACTATTTCACCACGAGCTGCAGATTTCCGGATCGTCTTTTGCTGCGCTTAGATCTAATTCTCAAAGCGGCATCTTACACAGGCACTTCACACGGTGAGGGACGGAAAGGAGAGACTCGATATCCTCTCCGTCGTTCAAGACCGGCTCAACGATTTGATCCAACGCAAAGGTAACGTTCCCTGGCTTCATGTGGCGCGTCCTCGTTTTCAACACTCTCTCGCCCAGGGGTTTCGCGCGTTCTGTGGAGGCTCGAGGGCTGCAAATAATTACTAGCGGCACCATGGCAGCAGCGCGCCGTCTGCCGAGCCGTGCCCATATGTACCTCGCAAAGGCGTCAATGTAACCCGTTGGTCGTCAAGTAAAAGCGCCACTTTGTGGATGGCGCGGGATGAATCGAAATCTTGTGCCGTTGGTTCAGACTTGGTGCTCCAGCTGTTCTCCGCGCGCGCAGTGACTTTCCACCTTGTCGTTTTTTCCTCCTCGCCTTCCTTAGTATCTTGGTGTCCTTGATAAACGTTGAGTTTCAAATATTTGCGTCGAGTGACCAAATCTTGAGAGCAGAATTTCAGCATTGCATTTCGAGAATGCATATTTGTTGACGGGAATGCAACCCCGGCTTGATCAGGCTTGCCGTTGTCGAGACGCTTGGACGTTCTGTTTCCGATGATGTTCTCTCCGCATTTGCATCCCCCCCATCAACAGGCTTCATAACCTGTGCCGCGCTTATTGGTAACCAGCGGCGGTCCAGGGCATTACCTCAATCTGCTGACCTACCTCGGATTCATGTTTACGTACTTTGTCGTCCTCTTCCTTCAGGTGGCCTCATCCGTTCCCGGCTCGCCCTGCGAGTCATCACTTAGCCTGACTGCTATATACTCATGGCTTAGGATGTGTCATGTATGCTCAATATTCTCGTGCATGGCTCACACCAGGCTCCCGGCTTCATCATGTTGGCATCGCGAGCAGGGCCGGGAGAAGGAGCCGTAAAGGCTGCAAATAGAGTTACGAGGCGATTATACAGCAGCGATTAGCTGGTCAAAAGGGATGGACTAAGGAGCAGAAACTTGTGTTGCTTCCTGTGGATTAAAGTGCTTCGCGAGCTCAGTAGGGAGGTTGGAATGCAGTGGCAGGGCTGTCATGTCTCGATTCCAGTTCCAAGGCGGAGCATGACTTCGGGCGAGGTGGCGGCGCCCTGGGGTGCAGCGGGAAGCTGTGGTAGGGTATAACATCAGGTACACCTTGAAGGAGGCTTTACTGCCGAGTGACGCGGTCAAGGACTACCCCACCGTGTCGGAGATGTATGATTGGCTGGTTAGCATGCCCACCCGTGGGTTTCGGGGACACCCTAAGTTTACAGACCCAACCGAGTTCCGATCGGATTGCAACCGATGCAGAGAGTGCGGACTTACATCTTTGTCTGAGGGCTTGAGTCGGAGTTGGGTACTGGCTGGAGGTCGCTACGAGAAGGCAGCTCAAAGTGGACGCGCCGAGGAGGGATGCACACGTGGGCGAGTCATGGCCAAGTCATGGGGTGGTTGCACCGTGCGCAGACTGGACTGGTGACCAACACATGGAAAGACCCAGTGTGTGGCGACCGCCTGTGCGAGCCACCTTATGAGGTATGTTCGTTCGCCCCGCTGGAGTTCGGGTCCACATCTAGTGGGTTGTCGGCTGGTGTACTGGCGTGGGGGTTGAGAAAATCGTGGAGAGAAACCCTATCACGACGCGAAACGTATTGTGCCCTCTAGGAACTACTTGCACCTGAATGGCTGGCTCCGACGCTTTTTGCCGAAATCGTACCTGTTGGGCTGGCATCAGATGCTCTATTACCCAAACCTACTTGCACCTGATTGGCTCCGCATCAGATTCTTCTACCGAGGTTCCACCTGATTGGCTCCGCATCGGATGCTTTTCTACTGAAATCACACCTGTCTGGCTGGCATCATATGCTGCATTACTAACATTTCACCCGAATGGCTGGCATTAAATGCCTGAGTACCCAAATTCGCACCTGATTGGCTGGGATCAAAGTGTGCATCCACGGGAAATGCACCGAATTGAATGATCGCATTTTGGGTTCATGAATCAACAACGTCGCCTGGTGCGCTTGGGGCGGCGGCGGGGGCCCACAGTACCCTGGGTTTGGCCCCACGCCGGAGTCCTATGGGTGCTCCGCGGACTGCGGGGTGAACAACAACGCCACCAACGTCAGCTTCATCATCGCCATGAGGTGCCCTGCTGCCCCTCTCACCTCCATCGGGCGCCCTGCGGTGCTTCCCTGCAGCAGCGTCCTTCTGACCGCAAGCCACCTTTCCGTACTTACACCTGGCTGTTGCCGTTTGACACGTGGCGCGTGAGGGCTTACACCATGCTGCTGCCTATTGGCACGTGGCGGATGTAGGGCTACACCTTGCAGCTGCTTTTTGGCCCGTGGCATTGCCTCTGGCCGGTGCTGGATGAGATCAGCTTGCAGGATTTTGCTGGGAGCTGGCAGCGTGCCTGAGGCAGTTGCCTCATCTCGGCGACAAGTCGGTGCACCCCTGAGAATACGGGGCAACTGGGGTCGATGCGGTGGGAGCAGTTCTTGGGAAGGGTCTCCGGCTCAAATTGGGGCGGCGAGCTTGGCGGAGACCCAGTGGAATCTGTGCACCTCGTTCGAGGGGTTGCGCACCGGGGACTACTCGACGGCCCAGATCAAGCTCAGCAGCTTCGAGCTGGGGGAGGATGGGCTGATGCAGCCGGTGGGCGGCCAGGATATCTTTTGCTGGTGGCCGACCTGGCAGCAATTCACCTCGGTGGATGAAGTCCACAAGGAGGCAAGGGCCCCTGGGCGACCCCCCTGGCATTCCACGGCACCTCGGGAGACCTGCAGACTCAGCCGTGCTAAGCGCCCACGTGCCCGGGGGAGGGAGGGAAGCGAGCCACGGACCAGAGGGCTTTCACTCTGTCGTCCATGATAAAAACCGACAGAAGAAGTTGATTTCTTTTAAAAGGGGTGTCTCGAGTGTTGGTGTATGTGCACGTGTGTACTGCTCATTTTATTTTATTTTTGGTTTGCCCGTGGGCTGAGCTGAGCTGCGGCGGGGCTTGCACTGTGCATCACAACGGGAAGTGCTGCTCTGGCAGATGCTCGTCAGGGTCCCTGCAAGCCGTCGGCGTGCCCCCTCGCGCCTTTCGAGGGGCGATGATTGGAGGAGGAACGGGGGGATGTACAGAAATTGTGGCTGGTAAACGCGGAGTGGGAGTTCATGCTGTACGCTCCGCGAGGCGGTGTCTCTTTCGAAATGCGTAACGACGAGGGCACGTTGCTGGCAGCGCAAGCAATGTGCAAATTTCGTAATAGCGCCACCTCCCTGCCTCTCCACATCCCTGCCTCTGCACCTCCCTGCCGTGCTGCGGTCTCTGCTTCCAGCTTGATTGTTCACACAGCCGGGTCCCGTGCTGACACCGAACACCGGACCTTGGTGCGTGCTGCGGGCTCTCTCCACCGCGCGGTGCGCTTTAACGTGATTGGCTGAACGCGTCCCCGAACCATCCGCCAATCTCTCTCGGCCGGTCCCGAATAATGTGTCGAGACCTTGTTGCCACAAACGGCGGAGGGCGGAAATGGCTTGCTGGTTTGCATTCGGCGCGGCTCGAATCCGCGCACACGTGTGAATGCATCGAACGGATGATATGGAGAGAGGCTCTTGTGAAGCGTGGAGGGCGGTGGGGGGAGGGGTGGGGATACCGCCAAGCAGAGTGTGACGAGGCCAACCCGTGTATATTGCCCAGGATGTACTGCAACTTCGAGTTGGACAACGAGCGGTCTGGGGTGTGCACACAGTGCCCCGATCCGGCGGCTGAGGAGTGCCCATCCTTCGGCACGGAAGGATATGGTGCGAAGCAGTGCGAGGCGATCTGTATGCAAGGTGCCTCCGGCAGCCCTCTCTCATCTCCAAGTGTCAGAGACCAGGGGGCGGCCCCTTGCGCTGGCTGCGATCTGTTTGTCTTCAATGCTGGTGGACAGCCTTGGGGCGTAGCAAATGGATGTAGAAGCGAGTTAACAGTGATTGATTTACCCGAGCAGTGTGCCGCACAGTGTTTGAAAACGCCTCGTGTTTTTGCTGAAGACGGCAAAAGTGAGCTCAGGCTTCTGTTGGCTCGAGGCATTTATACACATGGGGCGCCAGCCTTGAGCTTCCACGTATCGTGAGTCCACGTCTGATGTCAGCCACCGCAGCAAAGAGGAGCTGAGACGTTACCCGTCCACGACGCTCCGATTCGAAAGAGCTCGGGTATCGACAACCCTGAAATCGGTGCAAAGCGCAGCAACCAACGAGATGCGAGCTCCCCCACCCCCTCACCAGCCCCCATACCTAAGAGGATGTGTTGCCAATCTGCAGGGGCCACATTGGAGGATGAGGATTATCCGCCGCAGATTACACGTGCGTGCCATGCCTCGCTCCGACTCTACTCCCTGGCAACTGGCGGCCGCGGCGGGCCGTCCATTGCGCCGCCTGGGGGGGGCAGCTGGCCGTCCATTGCGCCGCCTGGGGGGGGCATCTGGCTGTTCACTCGAGTTGGCTGCTGCAGCGCCCGTTGGAGAGCTCAGGCGTGAGATGCGGGATGGCATGTGGGGCGTGAGGGTAGCAGAGAAGTGGCAGGAATACAGTTACGAGAACGTGTGCGGGCCCGGCGAAACATACATTGATGAGACACTTTCCTCGGAGTCCCAGCCTCTGACCGGTATCAAGTCAGTGGACCATTGCAAGGTGCGCCGTGAGGCCGGCTCCAGCCTGCAGGGCCGTGGGGGGAAGGTGTGGGGGAAAGGTGCGCCGTGAGGCCGGCTCCAGCCTGCCTGTGGGGAGTAATGTGGGGAAAGTGCGCCGTGAGGCTGGCTCCAGCCTGGTGCTGTGGGGGAATGTGTGGGGAAGGTGCGCCCGTGAGGCTGGCTCCAGCCTGTAGTGCTGTGGGGGGAGGTGTGGGGGAAGGTCGTAGCGCGCTCCAGCCTGTAGGGCTGTGGGGGAAGGTGTGGGGGGAAGGTGCGCCGCGAGGCCGGCTCCAGCCTGTAGTGCTGTGCGGGGAAAGGTTCGAAGGATGAAGACGAAGGGCGCGGCACTTTGTTGCCGACATCGGACACGCAGCTCGGTGGCATTTCTGCACACGCCGGGTCCGGTCAACTGACTTCGGTTCTTAGCGCGGCGCAATACGTAAAACTCGCATTGCTGCCATTCATCCTGACGCACGCATTTCTTACGCGGTTGACCTCTCCTAGCCAGGAGTAGGCCAAAGCGTCCACGCCCAGGCATACCGCTCGCTCGGGGCTTGCATCCATCCTAGGCGCTGCGGTGCTTCATCCGCCAGGGACTCCCCGTGGTCGAAGGGCGCGGGGCGGCTTGCCGATCCGCTGCATGCGGGCCCCTCTGCTGATCCACGGCAACACGCCGCTCTCCGCGCCACCCGCGCGCCACGCCTTCGTGCGACTCTGCACCTCTCCCGAGGTGTGGGAGCCATCCGGTAGGCAACCCGGCAGGCAGAAGATACCCAGCAAGCCGAGCCTCCTCCCGATTCCTGCAAGTTGGGTTGAAGTGGGGCCAGCTCCGCGCCCAATGCTAGGTCCCTTCCCACCTTTACGGCTGGTTGCATCCGCCTTCGCCCATGCCACCCCATTTGCCCTTTGCTCCTCCGTGCCGGTCACGCAAAGCCGAAGCCGTGGCGTTGGCCTTCCGGCGCGTTGTCATAGTGGCCTTCTCCTCCTGAATGTCGAACGCCTTTAACCACTTGTGGAGGACGGAGTGGGTCGCCGGCCCCTATGTCCCAGAGTACACCTTCTCCTCGTGGCTCTCTTGCCACGCCCTCAGCGCTTCCGGTCCTCCAGGGACTGTCGCTTCCGACTGCACCCCAGCTCTGAGCCGGAGCAATCTGCGGCGGTTACTGAGAAGCGCAAGCTCGCCAAGCACAAACCATAAAAACCCTAAACCCTAAAAAGCTCGTATACCCTCCACGGTGATGTGTGCGATGCAAATGCGCCTCCCCATCACCTCAAGGCTAGGGGTTCTCAGAGTCTTCCAGCCAATCCCGCGTGCTCTCATGATGCGCAGCTGCGCTCTGCGCTCCGCACGTGCGAGAGCGCCTGCGCTGCGTAGCGCATCGACAAGGTCGCGCGCTCAGAGAGGGCGTCGCGGGTCTTGTTGTTGTACAAGCCGTACGCCTGAGGCATGTCCTTCTCCAGTGTCGCGGGCCGCTAGGGAGAAGGATCCCCTGCCACGTGGGGCATTTACGGCAGTTGGTGCAATGCCTCAAGCTCCGGTCCCCACTCTGAGCAGACTCTACTTGATGGGCAGCTGCTTTCGCAATTGCCGCCTCCGCCGCCTCAACCCTGAGGTCCGTCATCTGCCACGGCATTACGCTGAGCTGTGGCGGAGTCTGCTGCGCCAGCAGAGTCTCCTCGGGACTGTGCTCTCCGCCAGGTGGCGCCAGGCCCCCAGCCCGGTCTCCTGATGCAGGGAGAACGGGTGCGCCGCCGCCCTCTTCTTCACGTGAACGAAGTTGGCACTTGCGACTTCGACAGTAACAGGGAAAACGTGTGGCGATGTTTACAAGTGTGCCACACGAGGACTTTTGCGAGGAGATTCCTGCAAAGTTCGTACGCGGACACAGATGAACAAAGCTGTGGACTCCACGGATGGAGTCCCTCATGCCCGTGAGTGTACAATCAGGCAGATCTCGATCTGGAACCTCTGCTCCCGATCTGACAGCTCAGAAAACGGACGTCGGTCTACCAGGAACCTGTGAAGCTCCACCAGCCCCAGTGGTCCATGTTTGGCGAGGCGGCGCAATTTATGTCATCGCGGGAACTCGTGACGCGGGCTATCTCTCTTTCAGCATGCTTCAGGCGTACACTGCTGTGTCAGGTGCTGGGGTCAGGTGTCGGGGATATCGCAGACATCTCCACTTGGCCGGCGATCAGGTTCGCGTGGAACCGATCCGCAGCCACAAGATCTCTCAAAACGTCACCGGGCACTTGCGGCGGCGTGTGGCGAGCTCACGCGGGAGTGTGCTGCTGGTTTGTGGCGCAGGCAGCGTGCGAGGCGCTGGATCGCTGCCAGACGGTGAACGTGGTGCAGTTTTCTGGGAGCTTCCTGGAGTGCCACCTGGCGTCCTGGGAGTGCTCCAAAGACTGGCTGCACACCGTGGCGCGAGACACCACCGGGGCAAACCGGGGAGAGGCGGTGCACCTGGCAGTGCTGCGGAAAGGTGCCACCCGCCTCGCCCCCCCCGGGCTCTCTGGGCACGTCGTGAGCTCTGCGAGTATTTAGGGGGGAGGCTCACGGTGCGGAGGCCCTTGGTGAGGGTAAGCGCTTCAGAGGGGGGAGATGGCTGCACGGCAAGTTCGCCGGCTGCAATGGATAGGAAACACGACGTCGCATGAACTATCAAACGAAGCATGGAAAGAAAAAGGGAAGGAAGGCCACGATGTACCTGTGGGAAGCGGGTAGCCAGTACTCCCGGTGGGACCGTACAAAGGACCAGTACAAACAAACACGTGCGCATAGTGAAAAATGTGCCGAGAGCAATACACACTATACACACACACACACACACACGCTCCGGAGAATCCGGATGAGTGTCCCGAAGTGTGTGCTGAATCCTTTGATCCCCGGCGTGGGTACATAGTGCAGTCTCCTGTGGCTACGGGGTGCCAAAGGAGTCGCAAGGATAAGCATACACACACACGGCAGGTGTAGGGCAACATACGGCATGACCACTTACAACAGGTTGCACGGCATCATACGGCGTCTCATCAGCTTCCGTGCCCACAGGGCGAGGTTGCTGGCCGTGCCGGAACTAAGAGTGAGCAGCTGTCGGGAAGGCGACGACCGGTTGGTGAACTATTGGCCACCGGGAGGGCTCGGGACACACAGGCGACTGTGGGGATGGGAACCCAAGTAGGAACAGTGCGGCACGACAGTTGTAGGGCGAGTGTGGAGCGCATTGCTCAAGTTCGCAGCTTCCTCGCAAGGCAATCAGTGCAAGGGCTTCAGTCATGTGGAGTTGGTGTAGGGGGTAGAGGGCTACAGGCGCAAGTTGGTGGCGGGGGCGCAGGTTCGGATGAGAGCGGCCCAGTTTATCATTCTCAGCCCCTTGGGACAGCGCTTAGGGATTCTGGCCGTGGCGTGGGTGGGCAAGCTCTCTTGCGACCAGGCTCTGGGGCGTGTAGGGGGCAGCGAGGTGGTCCCGAATGTGGGCTTGGTGGTGAGGAGGTGGCTTGAGTGGCGGAGGTGAGCCGGCTTCAGAGACACAGCAGCAGTGCGCCGGCAGGGCAGTTGCAGAGGGGCTCAGGTGGTCCAGTGAGGCTCAGGGAGCAGAGGGGTGGTCTTGCGCGTGAGCTTGGTGGTGGAGATATGACTTGCGCAGCTCGGGGGGCAGGGATGAACCGGCTTCAGGCAAATTGCAGCAGTGCGCTGGCAGTGCGGATGCAGAGGGGCTCGGGTGGCTCGGCGAGGCTTAGGGGGTCCCATTCTTCACGAGTGAGCTCCGGATAAGTGTCCCGAAGTGTGTGATGAATCCTTTGATCCCCGGCGTGGGTACATAATGCAGCCGGTCTTCTGCGGCTACGTGGTGCCAAAGGAGTTGGTCCGAGGATAAGCACACACACGAGGCTCTCTTGCAAGACCCCCAACCCCCACACGTACTAGGAGGCTGCGAACTCAAGGAGAATAAGCACATGGTCCATGGCGACGGGCGAGACATCTGTTCCGAGAGCGTACTACCCCTCATGATCTGAGTGGGTGGTGAGGGGCTTTACAGTCAACGAGCGTCCGGAGGTGGTGCAGCACTTCTACCAGTCCACACGAACAGACTGCCCCATGGAAAACCGTCGGATCATGCTCGGGAGCTCCAGGTATCCGAAGGCCCATGGGCAACAACAACAGTAGAGGCCAAACCCTCAAAGGCGTTGCTTGGCGCATTGCTAGAACCTCGATGTCGCGCGGCAAACGCAAGGTGGCCGCCTGTGTCAGGGCAATTGGGTGATCAGCAAGGAGGCGGCGGCTTGTCGCAGAACGCCTCCAGCATCTCCAGGCTTGCTTGCATTCGATAGCCTTTTCTAATCGGAGCTGTTGATTCGGAGCCGTCGCCTGAACAGAGATGAGACACAGACAACGTCGGGGGGAGGGAGGGCAGCGGGTACACGAGATCGGACCTCGCCGTGGAGCTCAAGTACCAAGACAGTGGACGTGAACGCCAAACCACCGCTGGGGCGCCTTGCCATCTGCCCTTCGACGCAGGCGGCGTCACGTACACGGATTGCATCTGGCAAGCGGGCCGCGCAGGGAGCGCGCAGAACACTTCCCAGAGCCCAAACGGCTGGAGGTGCCCGATCGAGCATGTGCCGAGCTCAGCTTTCGAGACTGGTGCGTTCCGCCATCCTTCGGGTCGCCTCTGCTCGCTGTCACTCTCATCAGTCTCTGCCAGCGATCCACACGGCGGCTGAGTGTGCGCGCGGCTTTGTGGCATGCGCACGGCAAACAGGGGATGGGCAGTACTTCTACTCAACGTCGACACTTGGCGTGTGTGAGGAGTTCACTGTGACGCGTTGCACGTCGTCGGATGAATCGCTCTCGAAGTGGTGCAACGGTGCGATCTGGCTGCCCACGATGACCGAGTGCAAGGAGCTCTGCAGCGTCGACGACCTGTGCATCGGCTGCCTGTACAGCTGCATCAAGCTCGGCTACACGAAGGTCCCGGTGTGCCACATGATCGACTCATCGTGCGGATCAGTCATGTTCTACAAGGAGTATCTGTCAGACGGCAAGGGCCCGCCCCTCCCGGCTTGCCCCCGTCTCCCCCCTCCAGGCTTGCCCCCGTGCCCCCCCTCCCGGCTTACCCCCATCTCCCCCCATCTCGGCTTCCCCTCCCAGGCTTGCCCCGTCCCCCCTCCCGGCTTGCCCCCCATCTTCCTCCCGGCTTGCCCCCATCTCCCCCTCCCGGCTTGCCCCGTCTCCTCCAGGCTTGCCCCCGTCTCCCCCCTCCAGGCTTTGACTGCGTTCTTTGAGCAATTCCCCGCTGCCAGCATATGTCGGGCAGTGGGATGGTTCCTCCAGACGTTTGCTGTTCGGGGACGGGGGGAGAGGCCTGCAGTTTGCCATGACGCCTCCGACTTCAGCGTGAGCCTGCCGCAGTTAGGCGTCGATACCGCGTATGGCTGCTCGGACGTGGTGGGGGCGCTGCGCGACCTCGGCTTGTCCGGCAACTGCAGCCGCGCTTACGCCGACATGTCCGTCACCTATGGCAGCGCGCCCGACGAGCTGAGGGATCTCGCCTCCAGCTGCTCGCACAGCTGTGACACATGCTTCCCCGCATCCACAGGTGCGCCTCTTCGGTGTCCTCAGCGAGTAGCGGGTTCCCGTGAGGACGCGGTGCGGGGCAAGTGCCTGCTGAGCAGTCCTCGCTCCGGGTTCATGCCGTGTGCTCGCGACCGATGGATCCATGGTGGGGGCAGCCATGACCGTCCGATGCCCGTCGGATGAAACATCGGGATTGGAGCTTGCAAGGGCGTGGGCTCGTGCTTCTAGCTGGCGATTTGACATGATGCCACCTGCTTTGCTGTGCTGCTGCCACCTGGCAGTGTTCCGGCCATACCCGCCTCTTCTCTCAACTCCGATGGCCACACGCCGCTGTGAGGCGTGATGGGGGGGGTCTGGGTATCGTGCAGCAAGCTTCTTGTTGAACGAGCAGCAGAGCTCGTACCAGCAAGCCACGGCAACCTGCGACCATCGAGGCGGACAGCTGGCGTGGTTCGACACAAGGGTGGACGTCACGGGCCTCGCGGAGCTGATGGGGTCCAAGGGCTTCACGAGCGTCTGGGTCGGGGCGAAGGCGGTGAACAGCTCCTTCGTCTACGCTCACAGCGGCGCCGCTTTCCCGTTCGATGTGGAAGTGCCCGCGGGCCTGGCCTCGCCGGCGTGCGTCACCCTTGAGAGCATGCTGGGTGTGGAGAAGTTCGTGGCAGCGTCGTGCGCGATGGCGGGGCCCTCCGCGTGCCGCCTCTCAGGTGCCGCCCCCTCATTGGTGGCCCTCCGCGTGCCGCCTCTCATTGCCGCCCCTCGTGGTGGCCCTCCGCGTGCCGCCTCTCAGGTGCCCCCCTCATTGGTGGCCCTCCGCGTGCCGCCTCTCAGGTGCCGCCCCCCCATTGGTGGCCCTCCGCGTGCCGCCTCTCAGGTGCCGCCCCCTCATTGGTGGCCCTCCGCGTGCCGCCTCTCAGGTGCCGCCCCCCCATTGGTGGCAAGCCCACAAACACGGTGGGTGCTCCAGAGAGCATTCCGATGCCGCCGGCGGGTTGGTGCGTCAACAACTGGCTCGGAAGAGGAAGAGCTTTGGGAGCAGTGCACGATTCCCATCCATACATCGCTTGAGAGTCAGCAATTATTGCCGTCCTGAACGTGTTTGAAGCTTGAGTGTCGCCGCTTGAGCCCACAGAGCTATCAAGGGTCCTCGGGAGATGTGAGCAGGCGCCAGAGGGGGCGAGTGTGCCAACCCAACAGCTGGTCATATGCCGACCAACAGCCGGGTGATGGTTCTCATTCCCGGAGCGAGGGTCAGGGTGGACCTCGTGCTGCTGCCAGGTGGCATTCTCAACGTCGCAGAATGGGGGAACCCCGTCATGCATGTGCAGCGGCGGCGGCGGCGTACGTGTGCGGGCAGCGGCGGCTCTGGTCATACCCTCGAGAGTGGGCCGGCGCTGACCCTAGGATGCGAGTGCGCGAGATGACAGCGGGCGCGGCTCGGATGTGTGCAAAGTCCCTCCTTCTGAGGTGGCCGGCTTTCGGCTGTGTGGGGTATTTGGATGGCACGTGCAGCCTGCTCTCGGGGGATGGTGTCCGCCGACCTGGACCAGCCTTCCTTCGAGTCCTGCGACATGCAGGTGCGCCACGGTGTGCGCGTGTCGGCACGAGGTTCCAGCACGCGTGTGGCATACCACATGAGCGGCATAGCAATCCGCCGAAAGTGATGCCAAAGGAGCGACGGACGGACTGGTGGTATCGTTTTCCAAGCAGGCGATGGCGCTGCACCGCCAGTTGCCAGAGTGTCAGTGGTGTGTAGGGTCCCTTTGAGTGACACACGGATTGTCAGCAGGCGCATACCTCGACTGTCACTCGCATCCGCCGTCGGACTCCCATGACGGGCATCTGACGGGCATGGGCAGATTGCCCAGCATCGGTGAAAGGGCGCTGCCTTGGTCTCAATATATTACGGGCGTCTGGGGATCTCGGGCCGTTTATGGCATCCGCACGGATCTCAATCTGCGAATGACCGTCCGGAGTGGGGGGAGTCAGAGACTGCTGGAAGTCGTTTGGTGCGGCGCGCCTCGGCTCTCAGGCAGTATGAGGGAAGAGGGCGAGGTTGGGGTGGCTCGCAGGATCATGGGCTACATTTCGAGGCCAGCGATGCTGACGCGGGCAACACGCTGGAGATCTGCCTCCCCTCTGCCAACAGCTCCTTCTCCCTCGCAGCCTGGAATAGGAGTATGCACCCGGCTTAGCGCACCTCGAAGTCATCCAAAGGCGAGGGCAGGGTCCTGCGCCCCCCTCCGGGGCCCTGCTTGAAGTCCCAGGCATGCCGCTCTGAGAGGTGGGGAAATGCGCCCCCGGCTGGCACTCAGGTGAGAGTGCTTAGGGGCGCTCACTGCGGGCTGTAGGGGGGTCTTGGTTGGGACTCTTTTGAGGGGGCGCTGCCACCTCACACCTTTGGGGTGGGGACGCACCAGATATGACATCGGAGGCGACATTGTCAGCATCAATCTTTGTAGCGGCGACGGGGAATCAGTGGAGCAGCGAACTCAGACTTTTTCCCGGTGCGATCTCAGACTTTTTCCGCATGCGCAAAATGTGGGTTTGTTTGGCACGCCTCACAGCCGGTGCAGCCTCCAGGCTTGTGTGGCACGCCTCACAGCCGGTGCAGCCTCCAGGGCTCAGCGTGAAATGGAGTGGTAACTGGTGCTTGAGTCCCCACATGAGGTGCTGGAGGAGTGCATGTGGCGCAGCACATTCGCCTGAAATGCTCTGAATGTGGCTTCCAAGGGGATTGGGTGGGGGTGGGTTTGGGGTCGCAGCCGGCTGCACCGATCAGATGGCTCAATTTGTCAGCTTGATCAACGTATCACAAGAAACGATGCGCCCGAGGACGATCCTAGACATCGGAAACGAGCAGCGCCGCTACCTCATGAATCAGGGGTTCGATGGCTACATGTCAGAACACATCCGTACTGCCACCAATGGCAGCTCAGACTGTGCCGGCGGAGAGACCATGATTCGCGTTCTGATTAGCAGCAGCAGCAGCAGCAGCAGCACATCCGAACACAGCGATTTGGACGAGCGCCCCTCGGCTGTGGTTGTGTGGTGAGCGCCCCTCGGCTGTGGTTGTGTGGTGAGCGCCCCTCGGCTGTGGTTGTGTGGTGAGCGCCCCTCGGCTGTGGTTGTGTGGTGAGCGCCCCTCGGCTGTGGTTGTGTGGTGAGCGCCCCTCGGCTGCGATCACGTGGTGGTGGTCCATCGGCTGCGATCATGTGGTGGACCTAGCAGCCCGGGGAGAATGGCAAGCCAGTGACCGTTCTGCCGGACATTGCCTGAAGACAAGTGCAAGCTCTGCTCCTCATGACCGGGCAGCAGCACGGGGGATATTGATTGTTGCCATCGCCGCATCGTGATTCGAGATCGATGTGGCGCGTGAGGCTCAGGGGGCGTTTCTTGGGAGGGCTGTATTAACATGCGGCTTTGGGGACCGTCATGCCATATGCTGTAGGGGGGTGCGAGACGAGATGGGTCAGTACGGAGATCTCATTACCACACACATGTCCGTAGTCAGTGACTCCTCCAATGCCTTTTGCCTGGACATCACCACGTCCCACAAGTACGAGATTCGTGTCATTGAGTCAGGTGACACACCTGGGCAATGCCTGCTGCCTGAGTGCAATATCCATTCTTGCAGTGCATATGGGTGTGGACTGTGATGTTGAGTACAGCGTGGTCGATGGGTGTTTAGTGTATGCTTAGCTTCACTCTGATTCCCGGACCGCATTACCTTGGACGACTTTCCCTCAGAAATGCCCTTTTGCTGCACCTGTTCCCGACCGTGTTGCGTCTTCCTTGCTACCAGGGCCCCGCCCTGCTCTTGCGCATCGATTCTTCCTGTGCAGTGATGGTCAGGTTGACTACAGCGTCAGGTTGACTACAGCGTCAGGTTGCAGTCGGCAGGCCTTCTGGCGATTCGAGCTTGCTCTCTGCAATCTCCGCGGAAGCGCAAGCGCATGGAGAGGCTTTCCTCCGCCCGCGCGGTGGGCGCTGAGTCTGTGTAGCGACCTGAACAGTGCTGGTGCCGGCGGCGGATGTGGCCGGTGGGCGCTCAGACATTGTCGCAAACTTCGCGGTAGCGGATGCGGCTGGGTGTGAGTTGAATCACACTTCCACAAGCTTGCCGCCGCTACAATACAATACGAGCACCATCACCCACGGTGAGTGCAGTCCATATGCCGCCCCCTCACTCAGGAGCAGCTCCCTGTTTGCTGCACCTGTTCCCGATCATGTTGGGGTGCGCATCGCAGGTTTTCCTCCAGGACCTCACCGAAGACCTAGTAGTTGGCAAACCCTATGTGTGGTTGTTTGAGTTATCAGCCGCACTCAATGGATTTAGTTGTTGTGCCACAGTCGAACAAAAGACATAGGGTTTGCCAACTACTAGGTCTTCGGTGAGGTCCAGGAGGAAAACCTGCGATGCGCACCCTCGGTACGGTGCCATCTCCTCGAGGGAGCCCCTCACGTCCGCGGTGAAGTCAGCCTCCCAAGGGCCTGGATGCATGATGCAGCTGGTTGGCATTATAATCTTCCGCCCCTGCGGGTACCTTGCTCCCTCCATGACCCCCCTGCTCGCAGCCTCGCTGGACTTCCTCATGAACGGAATCTGTAGCAATTGGATCGATCTTGTGTCCGGAGTCGGCGCGGACGAGTGCACAAGCCTGGCGCGTGCCAACCCGCATTGCGGCGCGCACATCGTGTGCACGACCTATCAGGTTCTCCCATCTCAGCCTCTCTCCGGCACACTCCCCCTGCTCCCCAGGCTCCTCCCTGCACACTTTCCCCCGCTCCCAGCCTTCTCCCTGCACACCTTCCGCCCCGCTCCCTAGGCTCCTCCCCGCACACTTTCCCCCACTCCCTAGGATCCTCCCGCACTTTCCCCAGCTCCCTAGTCTCCTCCCCCTCCCCCCTCCCTAGGCTCCTCCCCGAACACTTCCCCCTGCTCCCCTAAGCCTCCCCCGCACACTCCCCCAGCTCCCTAGGCTCCTCACTGCACACCCCCACTGCTCCCTAGGCTCCTTACTGCACCCCCAGCTCCCTAGGCTCTTCCCTGCACTCTCTCCACTGCTCCCTAGGCTCCTCCTGCACACCCCCACTGCTCCTAGGCTCCTCCCCGCACCTCCCCCAGCTCCCTAGGCTCCTCCCGCACACCTCCCCCAGCTCCCTAGGCTCCTCCCTGCACACCCCCACTGCTCCCTAGGCTCCTCCCCGCACACTCCCCAGCTCCCTAGGCTCCTCCCCGCACACTCCCCCAGCTCCCTAGGCTCCTCCCTGCACACCCCCACTGCTCCCTAGGCTCTTCCCTGCACTCTACTCCCTGCTTGTCTTTTGCTCTGTTTTTTAGGCTTTAGGATTTTTACTGTTTTGTCCGATATCAGAATTTACCGCCAAACACGCTGATTGATTGATTGATTGATTGTTGAAGCACAGAGGATTGGCGGAACTTTGTTTGGATCGCCCCGCGCTGCTCCATGTCCGCTTCGGGCGGAAGTTGCGACACCAGCAGTGCTTTGGACGCAACTTGTGACGCCAGAACGTGTGTTGGGTGGAAGCTCTGACACCAGCAGTGCTTTGGTTTGCTGCTGCAGGAGGGGTCCCCGCTCTGCTCGGAGCGCTGCGCCTGCAGCATGGCCCAGGGCGCGGACTGCAGCTTGGGCAGCTGCGTCGGCAGCGGGCTCAGCGGTGATGACTGTGCGACACCTCTCTACACTCCAGACGGGTTGCTACCGGACGGTGCCCGAGGTTCCATCTACTCCATCAGCCACGTTGCCTCCACAGCCACCGGGGTGCTTCCAGGTGCCCTACGAGCTCAAAGCCTCCCCTCCCCCTCCCCTCTCCGAACTTGCAGTTCCTGCAACTGTAGGTCTGTAACGCGCACCATGCAGTGATCCGCGAGGCACGGAGCTGTGGTGCGCTTTTGCTGCCAGTTGCAGCCCCTCTGACACCCCCCGCGCCCGCGGCGTTCTGTGTGCCTGGTGCAGGGGCGCAACAGCAGGCTGCCCAGCCCGCGTGTTCTCCCGTGCAAAAGCTCATCGATTGGCCGTCGGTGACCAGAGGTTGGGACGGCTGCCCGGAGAGTAGCCGCTACCGTTCACGCTACACGGTATGCTCCACAATCCCACTTGCTCGCGTCGCCATATGACAGGCAGTCAGCGGCCTCTGGTCAGCGCACCCTCGACCTCTCATCGCTCGTGTGCACCCAGGGTGTGGGGCCTCCTGCGGCAAGTATGCCGCGCTTTCAGTGGGAATGAGATGGAGGTTGAGCTTCCGAGCGACCTAGTGTCCGAGCCATCCAAGCCGAGGTTGAATTCAAGACCTGTAGACATGACAGGCCCGTGCATCCATGCGCTTTAGGGTTTGGGTGCGGTCTACGAGAAAGCAGGCCTTCAGGCCTTGGGGGAATGACGGGGGAGAGACGCACAGGGAGGGCAATATGCTGCAGAGACGGGCTTCGAGCTGCTGCGTGTGGAAGCAGTGGAGAGCGCCCCAGGCTCTGGTGAGATGGACACCGTCCAGCTGCCGACGGTGCTGGCCGTTGCCAACTTCACGGACTACGCCTCACAGGTGAGCTTCCCCGCGTCTCCAAACACGCTCCACGCGGCGCGTCGACCCTCGCGCTGCTTCCCCCCCCCTCCCGCACTGTCACTGTCAGCGCTGGCGCCTACCCGTTGTGAGGGCAGAGGACATGGCGGATTCCGGGGCAGGTGGATGAGTGGTGCATACAGCCCGGCAGTTACATCATGCGCATGCTGGACGACAACACTGGGAACCGGAGGTGCTGCCTGCAGGCCCTCCGTTTTGCCCTCTCGCAACCCCCCCTTCCCCCCCCCTTTCTCCCAGCGGTGCGTACCTACAGCTGCGGGATCACTCTTGCCTCCACTGCAATGCGACGAGCTCTCCGCCCGCATCCTCAGGGCGTGTGTGCACATGCATAGATGCAGTTCTCCTTTCGGGGCACAGGTAAGGGGGGGGGCGGTGTCATGCGAGTGGGAACGCGCCATGTCGTCGATGCAGAGTGTCCCCGATGGCGAATGGCAAGCGCCCGAGAGCATTATTTTGGCGTCGAGCAACCTCGGCGAATCGCGGGACGGCATTTCCCCTGAAGCAGGAAGGAGCGTGGGGACGTACTTGCAGGGCCGGGAACTGGCGGGACATGAACGCGTCGTCCAAAGGGTGGGATGTGGGGTCGCTGACCCTGGATCATGAGAGCGGTGACGAACTCCTTATGTTTGCGTTTATGCGGGACGAGTCCCCGAATGACAATGTCGACACTCACGCCATCGAGGTCAAGCTGCGGAGCAATAGGACAGCGGCGACCTTGCTCGAGAGAGACGACTTCTGTCCATATAACAGGGCCACCGTTCACGACATGTTGACGGTGAGCCTTGGTCCCCCCATTTCCCCCCCCCTCACCTGACCATCGACTTCCTTTGTATCAATGGGGCGGGGCTTCCTGTGGCATGGCGGGTCAACGAGCCGCGCCACGTGGCGAAATGCCCCTTAGCAGCGGGCAACGAGCTGCGGCAGGAGCAGCAGCCTCGATGGCCTGTCGGGCCGAGGGGTGCGGCTGAATGGATGCGGCAGGTGCCGGAGACCGAGCTGATCCACAGCATGGGCGTGGGTGGAAGTATCGCCCGCGACCGCATTTGCGCTTCGTTCTTGTGCATCAACCCCGGTCTGTCACCTCCCTCCCCCCTTCCTCAGTGGGACGCAGTGCGCTAGCTCCCTCCTGTGTGGCCACCCAACACATACAGTGGTTGTAGACCTTCCTGCCCCCCGGACCTCAAGTGGCCGCCTTCTGACAGCTTGACCGGACTCCTGCCTCATTTCCCACCTGTCATGACTCCACGTGGATAACACTCTGAGGTCGCCGATGACAAAGCATTTTATTTCCGGGTAGCGTTCCGCATGTCTTTGGCACCACGTGGCGCTGGACGCCAGATTGTCGGTCGAACACTCACACTGGGGTTTGCTGGCGTGCACTCCGACTATGCTATTCTGATCATCGGCATCAGGCAGGGGGGGCAGGGGGGGGAGCATGGCACGAGCACGCTGATCGCCGCCCTCCCTATATGTTGCTCGGAGCAATTTGCGTCGCCGCGAGGCGACCCTGCGCGGCGCGGAGTGGCATGCCCAGCGCACCGCTTACCTCACTCAGCTCCGTTGCCCCGCCAGCATGAAGCCGTGACGCTGGGAAACAGCAGAGCAGACGGAAGCGGGGCGGTGCGGGTGGGGGTGGCGGGGACGACGGGTGCAGCTGTGTATAAGTACGGCACGGATTTGGAATCAACTGTGGACTGCTGCACAGGCACCTCCAGCGCGGAGATGTCAGTTGGCCTAAACTACACCGGGGAGGAGGTGCGCCATCGCGAGAATCCTGTGACGGTCGTACCAGCCGTCAACCCCTGATATATAATCATCCTCCGCCACATGAGCTGCCTTGGAACAGAGGACGCCTGTGGGCATGCCGAGCGTTGCACTGATCTCCAAGCGGCGGTTGCTCAGCGACCAGATCACCCGAGAGGCCCTACTGGGCAGCGCGGAGGATGATTGTGTGACTGGAGGCAACCCTTGACACTGATATCCAAATGGCTGACGTGCCCAAATCGACGTGCCCGATTACATAGGGGCGAAGCACCCACACGCGCCGCGCACCCACACACACCCCCACCCCCCAGAGCCAGCCAGCGCCAGCCGACCCCTGCCACCCCACTTAAGGCCCCTCCCTCCCTCCCTGAACGCCCAAAGTGCCACCGAGAAGCCTGCACGGCTGGCGCAGCGACTGCCACCCGCCTGTGATCGCCCGGGTGTCGGCCTGGGCGAGAGGGCGCAGCCGCCACCCCGGTTTGGTGCTGAGACCTACCGATACCTGGCAGTCTTGATCCTAACGTATGTGTGTGCACACAAGCAGCCCCCTCCACTCCGCAGTGCCCCCTGCCGCAGCCTGCCTGCAGCAAAGCTCAGCCCCCTGAGATCGGCGAGCACGCGTCCCCGCCGCTCACCCTCCCGCTTCCCACCTCGTCCTGCATCTACAAATATCGCTCCGAGGCGGCGGAAAGGATGCCCTCCTCGACCATCCTCCGAGCTCCGAGGAGCCTCCCGCAGACTGCTATTGCATTCTTGCACCCCCCCTCCCCCCCCAACATCCAACATGCTGTTTAGCTTGATCGGGCTGTGTTGTGTGGTTCGGCCTTGTCGACTGGATTCCCGCGAGGCTGCTCCATCAAAGCCATTCCTCGCCCCCCGGCACTCGCCCCCTCCTTCACGTCTGCAGGCAGGAGCAGGGCCGCCGCGCTCAGCCACTGCCCTTATGCGTGTAAATGCTTTGCTTATCACCAATTTCCCAAGGTCGGACATCCCGCGCCATAATTATATCAGTCCACCTGAGAATCCTATTGGGCTGCACATCCCTCGCCATAATTATATCAGTCCACCTGAGAATCCTATTGGGCTGCACATCCCTCGCCATAATTATATCAGTCCACCTGAGAATCCTATTGAGCTGCGCTATGCCGTAGACCCTAGGTCTATGGCATATACGTCTATTCTTGTAGTGCCATGTATTCCACCATTTCACTTTCGCATGAATCCTGATTTGCTAAAGGAAGTCACCGCATACTTTGCATTACATGTTCTTGTCCACTGCCTAAGGGGCTAAAATCCGTTTTGCTATCTACGTTTTTAAAGATCTCTTCAGACATGCCTCGCAGACCTGGCGGTCGCCAGAGCCCCCTGGGTGCGGCAAGGTGGGACAAAGAAAAGGAACAGAGCTGAATGGCTGCGAAGACGGTTCGTGGCCATTTGTACACTGTGCAGTGTCACGGAGCTACATGCGTCGTTATAATCTGCAACAGGAGTCGTGGATTTTGATTTCAGAAACCACTCGAATTTCAGTGCGCTCCAATCTGACCATTTCGACTCCGGCAAGGTCTCCAGCTGTCCTTCGATCTGTCTTTTTCAGCTACCGATGCCGGACTGGACCTTGACATACGGCACGCCGCGACCAGATAGACGCGGGCCAGCTAGCATCTGTCACTCACTCTTTTGGTCACTCCGAGGTGGCTCCGGACACCCCGAGGCCTTCGAGCGGCAGACAATGCTTGCAGGCAATCCGGCGGTGTACAGCTTGCGGCAGACAATGCTTGCAGGCAATCCGGCGGTGTACACCTTGCGGCAGCCAATGTTTGCAGGCAATCCGGCGTACAGCTGCGGCTAACCCAATGCTTGCAGGCAATCCGGTGTACAGCTGCTGCCGGCAGACAATGCTTGCAGGCAATCCGGCGGTGTACAGCTTGCGGCAGACAATGCTTGCGAGCAATCCGGCGGTGTACAGCTTGCGGCAGACCAATGCTTGCAGGCAATCCGGCGGTGTGCAGCTTGCGGCAGACAATGCTTGCAGGCAATCCGGCGGTGTACAGCTTGCGGCAGACAATGCTTGCAGGCAATCCGGCGGTGTACAGCTTTATGACGAACAATGCTTGCAGGCAATCCGGCGATTGTACACCTTGCTGACAGACAATGCTTGCAGGCAATCCGGCGGTGTACACCTTGTGGTAGACAATGCTTGCAGGCAATCCGGCGGTGTACAGCTTGCGGCAGACAATGCTTGCAGGCAATCCGGCGGTGTACAGCTTACGGCAGGGCGTGCTTGCAGGCAATCCGGTGTACAGCTGCGGCAGACAATGCTTGCAGGCAATCCGGCGGTGTACAGCTTCAACGGCAGACAATGCTTGCAGGCAATCCGGCGGTGTACAACTGCACGACAGACAATGCTTGCAGGCAATCCGGCGGTGTACAGCTTGCGGCAGACAATGCTTGCAGGCAATTCGGCGGTGTATAGCTTGCGGACATGTCCTTGCATCCATGTGGTTCCAATCTTCGGGGCGCGGTATCGTGGTAGGAGAAGGCGGGATTCCGACGCTTTGCTCTGGCCCAGAAGTTGATGGCACCAGCTGGGAGACGAGGGGATGCGGACGGTCAGGATCATTTGCGTGATGACGGCTCAAAGTCGCGCAGCCGCTTCGTGGGAACAAAAGGCAGCAACCGTCTGATCGCCGGCATGCTGATCTCACAGGATCGCAACCCCTCGGTGCGAGCGCGCTCCTACTTTGGCGCATGCGCCGTCTGATTCTCATCGCACTGCGCCCCTCCTTGTCGCTCTATCCTCTCTGCAAGAGCTCAGTCATGCGAGAGGTGACTACTGGCATGAGCTCAGCCATGTGAGGGGTGACTGCTGGTATGAGCTCAGTCATGTGAGAGGTGACTGCTGGCATGAGCTCAGTCATGTGAGGGGTGACTGCTGGCATGAGCTCAGTCATGTGAGGGTGACTGCTGGCATCGCTCAGTCATGTGAGAGGTGACTGCTGGCATGCGCACAGTCATGTGAGAGGTGACTGCTGGCATGAGCTCAGTCATGTGAGGGGGTGACTGCTGGCATGCGCTCAGTCATGTGAGAGGTGACTGCTGGCATGAGCTCATTCATGTGAGAGGTGACTGCTGGCATGCGCTCAGTCATGTGAGAGGTGACTGCTTGCATCTCAATTGGAGGGTTAGCGGGATGTTGATGGGAGGGGACGCATGCTAGGGTTGAGGGGGCGAGGTGAGGTTTTGGCAGCGCAAATGTACCACGAAGTTTCAAAACTTGTCTGGCTCGTGTACGGAGAGGGGAAAGAAGTCTAAAACTCCGTACGGCGTGGACTCCGTGTTCCTGCCCACCTCCACACATCTCTACAACCCCTCCATGCTCCCCTTCAAGTGCTGTGATCGGAGCAGCTACACCTCTGGTGGGGCCGTCTTCCCCACCTGCCGCTCAGGGCATCCCCCACCTGCCGCTCAGGGCATCTACCACCTGCCGCTCAGGGCATCCCCCACCTGCCGCTCCAGGGCATCCCCCACCTATAGCTCAGGGCATCCCCCACCTGCCGCTCGGGCATCCCCCCACCTGCCGCTCAGGGCATCCCCCACCTGCCGGCTCAGGGCATCCCCCACCTGCCGCTCAGGGCATCCCCCCACCTGCCGCTCAGGGCATCTCCCACCTGCCGCTCAGGGCATCCCCCCACCTGCCGCTCAGGGCATCCCCACCTGCCGCTCAGGGCATCTCCCACCTGCCGCAATATGCACCCCATCTTGACCCCCTCGCTCAATTCCAGGTTGGTCTCCCACAGCAAAACGCCCTCAGATACCTTTCTATTTTGTAAGGAGTTGCCAGGGCGTCGGAGAATTCCGAGTAACATGAGACAGAGAGGTGAGGGGGGGCGTGTGGGGTGGGGCAGAGTGCATGCCTCCAACTTGCGGGCATTTCTATGCGGTAAGTGCTTTGCTAAGGGCCTGCGCTGTGGGCGCCGCGTTGGGATACTTCAAGTGCAGTCTTTGGGGCTGCGTCACGAGCCCCCGTTCATCAAGGGTTGTGGCACTGCGAGCCGTCCATCAAGGGTTGTCGCCCTGCGAGCCGTCCATCAAGGGTTGTCGCCCTGCGAGCCGTCCATCAACAGTTTCGCCCTGCGAGCCGTCCATCATGGCTGTGGCACTGCGAAATAGTCTATCATAGCTGGTACGCCCTGCGAGCCGGGCCCATCAAAGGGGTTGTCGCTCTGCGGGCCGTCTTTATCATATTGTCGCCTCTGCGAGCCGTCCATCAACGTTTCGCGCCCCAGCCGCCCACCCAGTAGTTGCCTTCAGAGCACCATCAGGAAATTGAACAATTTGCGGAGCCGTGCCCTGTCAGGTTAGAGCGCCTACAGCTGCTCCCAGGCTTTTTCAATACCCTGCGAGTCAACCCATCGAGAAATGTATCACCTGGCGTCCATAGTCATGGTTGAGAGCTTGCCCTGCGGTCATTCATCGGGCGTTGAGCCGCCCTGCAGCTGGTCTATCAGAGGTTGTCCCACCTGCGCCAGCGCGCCCATCAGGAGTTACGCCCATCGCCCATCAAGGGTTGTCGCCCTGCGAGCCGTCCATCAAGGGTTGTCGTGACATGTGCATTACTCCAAGTTGCCGGGAGGTGAGGAGCACGGGGAAGTGGCGAGTGCTCTCCTGTTCGACAGGCGGATGAGCTGAACGCTGAAAGTGATAAGTATGTGCCTGACTTGGAGAGCGTCGACCACAGCGAGGACTCAGGCAAGCCCGGCCCTCCGCCCTCCTCGGGGGGCCTGGGCGGAGCGTGCAGGAGCGCCTCGCATGCCCGCGCGTCCCTCGCGGACCTTCGACGTCCGCCTGGCTGGCAACCGTCGCCAGTCGACGCCTGATTTGCAAATGGCCAACACCAGGATGCCGCGGGGGCCCTTGACCTTGGCGATTGGAACCCTGTTCTTAAACCTGACATCGGATATATTCTGTGGGGCCAGATCAAAGCGACGGCACCGTTCCCTTTGGGTTCTTCCCGAATGACGGGTACGTGCGTGTCCCGTGCGTGTCCCATGCGCGCCCCCCTTGCGAGCCGCGCATACCCCACCTCCACCACCTCCCCTGCAACCCCTGGGCCCGCATCTTCATCCTCTCCCTCCCCTTTGCCACGTAAGCTCACACGTAGTTGACCTTGGAGTCGACGGTGATGCCGAGTCGGCCAACTCGCCGAAAGCCTCTGATCCGCCACACAGGTGGCGCACCCACATGCCACAAATTTGCAGCTCCCTGATGCGGGTGAAGTCTGCGAGTCCGTTCAGGTCCCCGTCAGCGAAGTATGCGGGGTGAGAGGTGGGGGCTGGCTGAAGCAAGGGTTCCTAGAGGCGGGGGCGCCGTGCAGGAAGTTCGACATATGGTTCGACGTGAACATGGACCAGCAGCGCGCGCGCGACATGATCACGTACATGCAGGACGGTGCGCGCCCAGATCCTCCACCCTCGCCCACGTTGCCTTCCTCGTATCTCGCCGCGTTCTTCACGCGCTGTGAGTTCTTCACGCGCCGTGACGGAACCCACGAGAACCTCTTGTGTTACGATTGCCTCTTTAGGGCTAATCCCAGACTCAAACGAGCAGCTCATTCCAGACGAGCTTCAGACAAGTTAGAACAGAAGCAGTCTGGGTGGTGTACCAGGACTATTCTATGATGAGCTGACGAACCACATCCGTGTGCGGATGGTGATGTACAACTCCCGAGACAACTTCTTCGGTAACGTGGATGTGAGCTTCCGAGTGCTAAATGCCGGCCTCATCAGGAGCACCTACAGCGTGAACTGCATCAAGGTGGAGCTCTACGAAACCTCAGATGATCTCGTGCGCCTCGCCCTCGAGGTGCGCCCCCACCCCCCCCTCCCCTTTGGTGCCCAACCTGACCTGTCACTCGCGCCCTCCTCCGCCTCATTATCACCGATGCACGGCCGATCTGCGCAGGCTCTCAGCCGAGAAGAGGGTGGGGAAACCTCGGCGAAACTCCGTTCCACTGCTGAAAGTCAGCTCTCCTGCGGGGGCTGCGGAAGTGACTACCTCGACGCCAGTGTGGACGAAAATAGCTTTGCTGCGAATCACCGGTTCTCTATGCCACCTACTTGATAAGCCCTGGAAGGGGCACCGCGATGTCCGCCCCAAGGTTGAATCTCGCGGGCTCCAATTAGTGGCTCCTGGAACTTTTTTGGTAGTACCGGGCGGCTTGAGTCCCGGGAACGTGCTCGCGCGAAACTCACAACACCGGGAGGGGGCCGCCGCGTTCAGATTCTCTTCGCCGGAATGGTGCTGTTCGCCGTGTTCAACGAGATGAGGTCATCTCCCCCACCGCTGCTTCCGTTTCGCGACTGTGCCAAGATGAGCCGTCATGGTGCTGCAACCGAGAGGGCATTTCTGTGAAACGCCGCGGGCGCTCAGAGGGCTGCGCGCACACCTTGCGCTGACTGCTGCAATTGATCCTGTGGTGCTGCAACAATAGCACACAGCGAGTCTTAGCTTGGAACTCCGCCTGACGCGTGTCATACAGGCAAGTGATCGGGAAAGGACTAGTGTCGTATAGGTGAGTGAGGAGGCAGTGACTAGTGTCATAGGGGCGAGTGAGGAGGCAGTGACTATCGTCATAGAGGTGAGGTGAGAAGGCAGTGACTGGTGTCATAGAGGTGAGAGGGAGGCAGTGACTGGTGTCATAGGGGCGAGTGAGGAGGCAGTGACTGGTGTTATAGAGGTGAGGAGGAGGCAGCAGTGACTGGTGTCATAGAGGTGAGTGAGGAGGCAGTGACTGGTGTCATAGAGGTGAGGTGAGGAGGCAGTGACTGGTGTCATAGAGGCGAGTGACAGGGGAGTGCAGCGTAGCGACCGCCGGCCCCGCCTTCCCAGCTGCAAGCAGGGAGGCCCAGCTGAGGGGTCGGTCGTCTGGGAGGGTGCCTCCACGTGGCGGGCGGCAGGGAGCTCCTGGAGATATTCCGCAGCACCGGCAGCGTCCGCAGCTACTTCGTGAGCTTCTGGAACTATGTGGATATCATCAGCCTCAGCGCAAGCAGCTCCCTCATCGTGACGTGGATCTACTTCGCCTCCCGGGTGCGCGCTCCCGAGCGCTTCCCCGCTTGGGTGCCCTCCTTCCATGCCTTATGCCCTCACCCTCTCCGTCCACGCAGCCGCAACATCAGCACCGCCAGCATCACGCGTGGCATGGGAACAAAACCAACCGCCCTCCTCGTGCGTGTTTACAGCGCTTCGAGGCAGCGCATGCCACGTGGACGCGCTGCTCGGCCGTGTGGCCTGTCAGGGGACACGGGGGAGGTGGGAGCGCTGCGCGGTGCAGGCGTCCGAGTTTCATATCGAGCCGTGGTATGACGTGTACGCCAGCCTTGAGGGCAAGGGACGCTGGCTGATGTTGGCTAACAACGGAGCCGGCCTTCGGGAGGTGATGGAGAAACTCAATAATGTGACGGTGTTGAACGACATCCAGGTAGAACCCGAATAGGGCGGTGCGGAGACTACCTGACGCTCACCCCACTTTGCCTGGAGCCTGTCCAAGTGATCCGGCATCGCACAATTCAGGCGGCTGTTTCCGTGTCCGTGATGCTCTCCTGTTACCTGCGCCGCCTCATCGGCTGTGCTTTGCTGGCGGCCCTCGACCGAATCAGCTCATCCGCGACTCTCGTTCAGCGTAGAGGCGTGCGCGTGTCACGAGGTTGTGTCCCGGCTCCCGCGGGGGACTCGACACACAGCCGGTGATGCGGGGGAGCGGTGCTCAGGTGATGTACTGGGCGATCGGAGGGCTGAACGGCTTCCTGCTGGTGATCCGAGTCCTCAAGATGTGCCACTTTCAGCCTCGGCTCGGCATTGTCACGCGCACCCTGCAGCGCGCGGTGTCGGATCTCGGGCACTTCTTTATGCTCTTCCTGGCCGTCTTCACCGGTTACTCCGTTACTGGGCATCTCGTGTTTGGCACCCAGCCTGAGGCAAAGAGTCGCGGCTGGGGGGAGGGAGGTGGTTGGGCGATTCGGGAAGGATGCCTGACTCAGCCGACGCCTCCCAGGGGGTCACTGATGGTTCGAAGGATATCCAATTTCACTCAAGATTTCAACTTTGGATTTTGACTTTTGTAATTTTGAGTTCCCGATCGCTTGCACAGCACACGTTCCACTCAGTCATCGGTGTTCATCTCGTAGCAAGCCTCCCTGGAGGTTCTTCTCGAAGCAGCTGCTCCTCTTTCTCCTCTTTTCCTCGGGGCGCAACACCACTTCCTGTTTGCTGCAATACGCCGTTTCGACAGCCGCCCGCAGGACATCCGTGATTCGTGAATCCACTGATGGTTCACCCAATGCGGCGAGGCTCTTGTTCTGCTGCTCCCTGGGTGGAGGTGAAAACGTGAGCAACAGCGCTATCAGGGTGGCCCCTCAGGCGAGGGCTGAAAGCCGGTTCTGGATCACCTGCCACGTTGTTTGTTCAAAAGCAAAAGTAGGTTTTAAACACATGTGCGCAAATTTTGAGGGTAGGGATTCGTGTTCAAATGAAACGCGGGAAAGTATATGCTAAATTAAATCGATGTCAAGAGTTCACTTTTGATTCCATTTTGATTCCATGCGCAGCGAAGATGTAATCGCGCATCTACTGTCTCGAGCCGCAGTTCTTCATTGGTCACAGCCGCCGCGCAGCCACACCCCTGTGGCATTTGCGTGTCACGCATCAACATGCGAGGTGTGGACTTGAAGCGGTTGGGGTTCTCTCATCGGACAGACCCATTGAGAGAGCTCACTCCTGTTCCCCTCTCTGCCTTACAGAACATTGATCAAGTGTTTTTCCCCCAATTCATATGTACGCCACGGTTGCAGGTGCTCCATGTATGTGTATGTATGTAAAAGAAATTGGGAGTATCTTGGATTCGTCTGACGCTAGCTCCCTCTCCGTGTACAGTGCTCATGGTTTTACACATGCCGGGGGACTTGTGTTCTTTACCTTGATATGAGTACTGGCGGATCGCTGTGAACGGGGACGGCCGCCGGGTGGAAGTGGGTTTTGGGAGGCGGTTATCCCTGTGGTGCCATTCTGGCGGGCACTGCCTCTTGGAGAGCTCGGTAGATTCGTCTGTCATGCTGCGAGGAGAGGCAGAAGGTGGTGATGTACACCTTCTGTGTTTTCCCTTGAATTTTGTGGGGAGCACTTAGGTGCCCGCATGTTTCCTTTTTTTGACATGGGGTGTCCATGCTGTGTGGTGTGACTGCATTCATGACATAACCATGGACCAACAGGTCCCATCCATAGACCGGGAGCCACTGGGGGGCATGCCAGCAGGGTCCGCTTACTCCGTAACCCAGAAACCAACAGTTGTTTGGCGACGATCGGTCGCATCGTATCATCTTTCCATGCTGCTTTGCATTTGGGTTGGGAATATGTATGCGTTGGTGGTATCTTGTCACGGCCCCGCCCTGCTCTTGATTTGCTTCTCACATCCACTGGGATGATGGTGGGCTGGCTTTTGTTGGCCAATCTCATGCCGTTCATTATGTAAAAGAAATGGAAATGGACGCTGGGTGTGGGGTTCTTAGCCTCTAGGGCCATCTGTCCAGTTCCCTTCTTGCTCTGGTGTTAGTTTCGCTCGGCTTCGGTGTAATCTGTGTAGGCTTGCGGCCGATATCGTTTCAGTAGTAAGCATGTATGGGTATGCCTACGTAAGTAGGTATGTATGCATATCCTCTTTGTGCTGCAGTGGTGGCTGCAGTCGTGCACCAGCGGCGCCCGCACAACATGAGATGGGTGGGAGGGTGGTGGGCGGAACAGCAATTCTCCACGTTGTGGGACGCTATGTCCACTTTGTTCAACGTGGTGGTGTTCGGAGAAGTGGAGCAGCTCACTGTGGACTACAACTCTTTGTGTCACTCCACGACGATGTGCGCGATCATGGTGATATATCATTGGAGCTTCTCTATCCTCGTCGTCATGATTCTGCTCAACTTCCTGCTTGCCATCGAGTTCTCACGATGGTCAGCAGCATGAGCACTCCCCCACTCCCATCGCCGGCATTCCGCCACACACACAGTTCCCGCCGCGCTCTCACCCTGTATGCCGACCGGCGCCGCTGCACATTACTAAACACGGGGGCGGCACAACACCCTACAAGCGCTCCCACCCTGTGGTGCGGGGGTTATGCTTCCCCGACGTGCATAGCTCCAAACAGCGCCGCTCGCCGATCCGAGGTGCCGGCTGGCATACCATGCACTGAATGCTCTCTGCTGCCGCACGGCGCATGCCGCCCTGCCAGCGCTTCCTCCTGCAGCACGGGGGCAGCCGCTGTTAAGCGAGATGGCGTGATGTGTGCCTCGACCTAGATCCATGCCACCTTTGGGCTGCGCTGCCAGCTGTGGAGTGATCGGAGGGCTGGCACCACGGACCTCGCCCTGCGTCTGCATGCTCGTGATGAGTTGTTAGGAATGGCAATCGAGGCACCTTCCCTTGGCATACCACTAGCACCGCTCGGTATGTCTCCCACTCCATTCACAGGAAGGTTTCCAGGTATCCAGGCGCCAGGGGCCGTCATTCTGCGAGTGCTGAAGAGGGCGGCTCGGGGACTCTCCCGATTTGCAGGAGGCGACGACTGTGCCTCAGGACCTGGTACACTTCAGCAAGGTGTGGAGCAATGGACGTTGCGCTGATCGTTCCGCCCTCCCCCCCCTGCAAGCCCTCCCCACCCTGCCAGCCCCTCCCCACCCCAGCCAGCCCCTCCCCCACCCCTGCAAGCCCTCCCCACCCCCTGCAAGCCCTCCCCACCCCCTGCCAGCCCCCCCCCCACTTGTCAGCCCTCCCCCACCCCCTGCCAGCCCCTCCCCACCCCTGCCAGCCCCCCCCACCCCTGCCAGCCCTCCCCACCCCTGCAAGCCCTCCCACCCCTGCCAGCTTTCCCCAACCCCTGCAAGCCCTCCCCAACCCTGCCAGCCCCTCCCCACCCTGCAAGCCCTACCCACCCCTGCAAGCCCTCCCCACCCCTGCCAGCTCCCAACCCCTGCAAGCCCTCCCCACCCTGCAAGCCTCCCCACCCCTGCCAGCGCTGCGATGACTCACCCCGACGAGTCTCCGGTGCGATTTCACCTCGCAGCTTTTCATGGTGGCATCGCCTCTGTATGAATCTGATATATTTATTTATTTATTGAATCGCCGCCCAGGGTGATGGATCCCTGGGAGCTATTTGCTGGCTTTATGGCCGGCTTATCCGCCTCCCGCTCCCTTTCTCAGGGAGGTCCGCCTCCCGCTCCCTTTCTCAGGGAGGTCCGCCCTCGCTCCCCGTCTCAGGGAGGTCCGCCCTCGCTCCCTGTCTCAGGGAGGTCTGCCCTCGCTCCCTGTCTCAGGGAGGTCCGCCCTCGCTCCCTGTCTCAGGGAGGTCTGCCTTTGGACCTGAGACCACTTGAATTTCCCTTGTTGCCATCCGATCCTGCATTTCCACACACTCTCTCGAGCAAGGGGGCTTCTCGTCCAATCAGCTGCCCTGATCCATTTCCTCTCGACCAATCTGTTCAAATTGGAGTGCAACAGAATTTTTGTGGTTTCAGACTTTCAGAATCCGTGACTCCTGCTGCAGTAGAGCCGAATGACACATGTAGCTCCGTGACACAAACAGGATGTACAAGTAGCCACGAAGCGACACGCCTGTTCAGCTCTGTTCCTTTTGCTCTTGCAAACAGGAACTTCACGGGTACCTACGGTGCTCTGTGAGGCACACTGCAAATCCGATTTTGTAATTTTCTTCACCTGTTTCACCGGTAAAACAGTAGAGTAGGTAGTGACTAGACCACTTGGTTGTACGACGGCGATCGAACGACGACAGGAGATCTGACAGTGAAGTCGCGGGGACGGCGTTACGACTTCAAACGACGGCTTCACAGCGACTACGACAGTACGATTGACTTCACTGTTACTCCTCTGAGGGAGAGAGAATGGCTGGTTCTTCGAAGGGCAAGGCCACAGAGGATTTCCCTCCCCTCCCGGCGAAGCCAGACATCGGGCAGGCTTCCCCTTCCCCGGCAGCACCGTCCACTCAGGACGTGCTGTTACAACAAATTCTGACGATGCAAAAGCAGCAGAGTGAGCTGCTTGAGATGCAGAGGCAGCAGGCAGAGGATCATCGACTGCTGCGTGCCGATCATCAACGTCTAGCACAAATCAACGTTGAGCTGGAGGCGAAGGTGGCAGCGAAGTCTGGGACTTCTGACCCGGAATCCGCAGCCACGTCCGCCGAGAAACTCCTGGAGAGAAGGAAGAAGCTGGACTACGTGCCAGCAGCCTCCGTCAACCCGTTCCCAACGCGTCCGGCGACACTGGCAACGAGGATGCCGCAGTTGTACGACCTACACGGCAACAAGACGTACGACGCGCTCTCCAAGAAGTCCAACTCTTCCATGAAGTACGAGTGCATGGTGCTGGCTCCAGCGCTGTCCTACTTGCACGACGTGGTGACCGCGTGCAACCAGACGTTGGACGAACATGAGGACTCAGGATTGGCACTGAGAGACTTAGTGAAACACTTACACGAGGTTTCCAACTCTGTCCACGGCGTGTACGCTTTACTGTGCAACCGGTGGACGATGCTGGAACTGCGCGGGCAGCTGGAGCAGGAGCCGGGTTCTTCGCAGCGGGGAGGACAAGAAGCTCTACGCGCGAAGCTGCAGTTCGTGGAGGACAGGGTCTACCAGGCAGCGGACGGCGTGGTGGCGGACGAGGTGTTGCAGCAATGGCTGAACGACTTCGACAAGAACCGCGGCAGAGCAGTGCTGAACATTGCGTCCAAGAACGCGGCGAGCGCGGAAACGCGGGTTCCGAAAGATCCACGGGACCGTGATCGCTGGAAGGAGCGTAAGAACAAGGAGAAGGACGGTACGAAGCAGCCTACCGACAAAGGCGGCAACAAAGGCCGGGGCGGAAAGCCCGCGGCCGATGCGTGATGTGCGTGCCGCCACCCCCTCCAGCGCAACAGCCCTCTCCGGGCGCTGGACGGGGGAAACTCACCTTGCAGCAGCGGGTGAGACAGCGGAGGGGAGCATGGCGCGCGGCGGGCGCCAGTTCCGAGGTGATGCAATGGATTACTCACGGGGTGAAGTTGAGGTGGAAGCGCGGGCCTCCACCTCCGTTCGACCACGGGGTGTCACTGAGGGATGCGACGCGGCAGCAGCAGGTGTGGCTGGACGCGGAGAAGGAGAGGCTGCTAGAGAACGGGGCCTGGACGAGAGCGACGAGAAGATCTCACGTTTCGCGCGCTTTTTTGGTGCCGAAACCGGGTACGAACAAGTGGAGACTGGTGGTGGACTTCCGATGGCTGAACCAGTGGTGTGTAAAAAATCGTGTGAAGATGGAGACGCTGAAGAAACTAAGGAGACTGGCGAAACCGGGCGACTGGTGCTTCAGCTTCGACCTCCAGGACGGTTTTCACGCGCTGGGAATCCACCCGGACTTCCAGAAGTTCATGCAGTTCGACCTGCAAGGGGACCTGCTTCAATGTTCAGCGATGCCGTTCGGATGGAGCGACTCTCCGAGAGTTTTCTGCAAGTTCGTACGCGTGATGGTGGAGGCTTTGCGTTCGCCACAGGCGGCGGAGGATCGCAGAGAAATCAAGAGACTGCGGGACGGTTCCGCAGTACGACAGCGATGGTCAGTCCGTCGCAGGACCGGTGGTGCTGGCGGGGACGCGAACCGTCACAGCGGAATGCGAGTGCTACCGTACATGGACGATTTTCTGGTGCTGGTCGACTCTCAGCGAGAAGGCTTTCTGCGTCGAGAAAAAGTTCAACTGGTGCTTCATCGACTTGGCCTACGGCGGAACGAGAAGAAGGGCCACTGGGAGCCAACGCAGGTGATGGAGCACCTCGGGCTGGAGGTGGACCTGAAGCTGGGATAATTCCGTGTGACAGAACGACGGGTGCACAAAATCCACGCAAAGGCGAAGGAGATCCTGTGCGATGCAGCGAGAAATCGGAGGTGGATTCCTGCCAGGAGACTGGCGTCCTTCACGGGACTCTGCCAATCCGTGTACTTGGCAGTACCAGCGGCGCGGCTCTACCTACGGGAGCTCTACTTCGTGCTGGCGGAGAAACGCAGCTGGGGAGCGAAGGTTAAAATCTCACGTTCAGCTCGGGGGGACTTAGAATGGTGGTCCAGGCTGCCTGTGATGAGCAGGTGGAACGGACGCAAAATCTGGAGATCCCCGACGAGAGCGAAGGTGCACACGGACTCTTCGATGACGGCGTGGGGAGGAGTGCTGAACCTGAAGTTCCCCGCGCGAGGTTTCTGGCCAGACGAGATGCGCTGCTGGCACATTACGCACCTAGAACTGGAGGCCGTGTACAAGACCGTACAGGCGTTCTTGCAGGAGCTGGAGGGCAAGGTCGTACGACTCTACTGCGACAACCAGGCGGTGGTGGCGATGCTGTCACACTTCACCTCCAGAAACCCGGACCTGATGAGGAGAATGAGGAGACTCTGGCTGCTACTGGATCTGCACGACATCGAGTTGCAGGCTCGGTACATCCGCAGCGAGGCCAACGTGTGGGCCGACAACCTTTCGCGTTGCGAGGACTTGGACGACTGGAGGCTGAATCGAGACTGGTTCGTGTGGGCCAACAAGCAGTGGGGGCCCTACACAGTCGACCGGTTCGCTTCCGAGATCTCCGCGCAGCTTCCTCGGTACTACGCTGCGTGGAAAGACCCGAAGTGCGAAGGTGTGGACTCTCTGACGTACGACTGGCGGGGGGAGAACAATTGGGTGAACCCCCCGTGGGCGCTGCTGGACGAGGTGGCGCACAAGCTGCGGGAGGAGGGGGCCGCTGCTACGGTGGTGGCTCCGTACTGGCCGGGACAGTCCTGGTTCAGGGAGCTGGAAGCCCTGGCCACCGAGGTGGTGATCATGCCACGGCGCAGGGACCTGTTCACTCCGAGCAGGCTGGGAGGGTCCGAGCTGCTCGGGCCCTCAAAATGGGACGCTGTGATGTTCTTCATCGAGGCGCGCCCGTGAGTTACTACGCTGCTGAAGTACGAAGAAGCTCTGCTACGAGTACGACAGCAAGCAAGGTGACCGTGGGTACAAAAATCGAGGTGTTCTGGGAGGACGATGACTGCTTCTACCCGGGTGTGGTGAAGGAGTTCAACGAGGACAGAAAGGCGCACGTGCTGTACGACGACGGCGACGAGGAGACGCTAGACTTGTCCGAAGAGAACTTCAAAATCATCAACAGCACGGACGAGACTACAGACGCGGACGGCGAGAACACCGGGCGGAGCAGCAGAGGCAACTACGAAGAGTACAAGCGCGGTGGTGCTGTACAAAATTTCCTCACGCGCTCACTTTGTGAGCGGTGGAGGAGTGAGTTGGGACCTTCCCGGCTCACCGAACTGGCGGTGTCGATGCAGAGAAAGGCACTGCTGGACACGACGAAGGACAACTACGGACCGAAGGCACGGCGATTCATTTTATTTTGTGAGCGTGACCAACGGCCGTGGCTGCCAGCGTCGGAGGCGACTGTGTTGCTGTACATCGCCTCTCTGTTGGAGGACGGGAACATCCAGTCGGCATCATTACAGCCGTACCTGTCCGCCATCAACAACTACCACGAGGACCTTGGTCACCCTGGACCGGCGAAGGGGCGCTCTGTGACCCGAGCTGGGAAGGGGATGGCTACCATCCAGGCAGAGCTGGCCGTGCAGGAGGAGAACATCGAGACCCAGCGGACGTGGCTGCCAGCAGCACACGTACGAAGGGTGCACGAAGCAGCGCTGAAGTTCAATCCGAGATCGCCTGAGGAGCTGCAGCTACTGCGAGCCTTGACCTACGTGGTGGTGGCCTTCGTGACCTTCGGCAGACCGGACACGGGGACCTCGTTGTCACGGCAGCACGTTCATTGTGGCGACGATGAGTTCTCAGTGGTGCTGTTGAAGGAGAAGGGTCGGCGACACCATCGAGTGAAGCGACGCCTTACGATCCCCTGGAAGGGGGTGGCTCTGTTGAAGGAGCTGATCGAGCACTGGGAGTTCTACCGTGACACAGCTTGGAGCATTTCTGCGAAGACTCAACCTGACAGCTACTGGCTGCTACCCGAGGACCCGAAGAACTTCAAGGCTTCCGTGGCTAATGACTGGATTGGTCTAGCTCTCAGCGAGCTGGACTGCAGACCTCCTGAAGGAGGTCACTTTTCTGCACACAGCACCCGGAAGGGTGCCACGACGTGTGCTCGAGCTGTGGGTGTTACAATGGAGAAAGTGTGCTTCCTGGGAGGCTGGTCACAGTTCTCTTCGGCAGTGCAACACTACATCGACCCGACAGCTCTGAGGGACACAGACATGGACTACTACTTCGCTTGGTTAACATGGTCACAGTGACAGAGATCAGATTTCTTGTGTGTGCCTCACAGTTTCATCTTTGGTTTCATGGCAAATGAGGATTCGAGCAAAAGAGAAATGTTCAAATTGGAGTGCAACAGAATTTTTGTGGTTTCAGACTTTCAGAATCCGTGACTCCTGCTGCAGTAGAGCCGAATGACACATGTAGCTCCGTGACACAAACAGGATGTACAAGTAGCCACGAAGCGACACGCCTGTTCAGCTCTGTTCCTTTTGCTCTTCCCACCGCTCCCGACCCAGAGGACTCTTTCCTTTTGGTGACGTGCACAGACAGTCTGGACATCTCATCAAAAACATGAATTTAGAAAGCATGTAAAAAGCACAAAATGCATTTTAAACACTTTACAAAATCATTTTAATGAAATGTATTGCAGTGCCTGCCTTTGGCAAATGAGGATTCGAGCAAAAGAGAAATCTCCTCTTTCTCATTCCAGCGTGCACTCGACTCGTGAATATGAGTGTGTGGTCAGTTTCATCTCTCGCGTGCACGGCGCCCCGCCATGCAGCGCGGTATCCCGTCCCGGTGCAGTCGAAGCCTATAGAAGGACTAGTACTGTGAGCACCCCCCCAAGCGTGGGGAAGCAGCGAGCCACACTGCGACCGCCTGGGTGGTGCATCCCGGGCCCGAGGCCACAGCCCGCGTGCAGGTGTGTAGTGACGGCGGAGGTGGGGCGCAGACATTCTTCCGGAAGGTGGCGCTCGGTGAGATATCGGATGAGAAGCTGGCCCAGGTGCTTGGAGACATGCAGAGCGCCGAGTTTCAGCACGTCGAGGTGAGAAGCAGCAGATGTTTTGTCACGGGGGGCTGCAGTTCATGGCGGCCAAGGCGTGGTCAAAGTAGGCGCGTGCCACAATCTTTTCCGAGCGGCTCGCATCCCGCATGCGCGATGCATCCGACCTCCCTGCGTCTTCAGGTGGATCTTGCACAGGCAGTGCGCCGTGCTTTGGTCAGAGACTGTCCCTTGATGAAGCTCGCGCTCACCGCTTGCCGCGCCGGCGATGGACGGTCATCAGCCAGAGGCTCGGGCAAACCGCGGAGGTCGCGGGCCGCAGGTGCGCCGCGGAGCTCACGTGGCGCAAGAGGCGCGGTGATTGGCGCAGGCGGTTGCCAGGGAGTTTGCAAGTCCGGGAGCGGCGAAGAAGACCGGTCCATTGCGGGAGACGATATGTGTCCTGCAGGACATCAAGGCGGACCAACAGAAAAGGACAAGGGAATCAATCGATCTAGCTGCCCCACCGCCTCATCCCAGTTGGTACGATAAGCTCTTCACGACGGGGAAGCAGACGCCATCGGTGCAGGGGGACAAAATGGCTCAGGTGCTTGCGAGGCCTCCGCTTGCACCTCGCGGTGAACAGGGTTGCTTTAGACTTTCGGAGTCCTGCCTTCGTGGTTTCAGGGTAGGGGAAAAACCTGGAGCTTTTGCCAGGTAACACCCCGTGGTCCTTGAGGAGCATGGGGCGGCGCACCATAAACGCGGCGGCGGGTTCGGGTAACGAGCAGGTGATGACAGAGGCAGAGGGAAAGATGGCAAAGTATTGCCCAGTAAGACACCAGAACAGCATGTCCTTAAGGTCCATTTTATCGAGCGCCTCCAGATTGACTCTCGGATCGGAGATGTCGAGGGTGGTGGTTCTGGAGGATGAGAAAGAGGAGCAGATTGAGCGCTACGATCCCCAGATGATAGCCAGGTTAGGGCCCGGCAGCCCCCCAGGACCCGCAGCTGGGATGGCTTGCGCGCACACGCGCGCACGTGTGCGCGTGGTGGTGGTTAACGTCAGCCAACGTCAAAGGGTGTGTGAAATGCTTTGATCCTCCAAGCAGGGGTGACGGCAGCTTCCTCTGATGCGGATTCAGCTCTCTGATGCTGATTCCTCGCTCTATTATTGAGAGATCTGTCACACGCACACACACACAAGCAGGTGCCAAAGGAGTCGGTCCAAGGATAAGCCACACCTACACAAGCAGGGTGCCGCGGAGGCCCGGTCTGCAGAGGTGTCTTAGGGCGCAAGCGGACCCAGCCAAGCGGCCTCGTCGCATCATCTGAGCGTCCAGGATATCTTGGCGGAGGGGGACGATCTCTTATCGCCGGGCCCAGAGCGCGGGGTCTGGACTCAGGAGCAGAGCGGGGCCTCACCAGAGCAGGCGATGGCCTTGGCCAAGGATGGGGGCATGCAGGCGGTTGGGTCAGCTTCTTGAGGGGGCTGTTGCCACGGGGGGGGTGGGGAGGGTGCTGAGCGAGATGCGGGTGGATGGGTGATGGGTGAAGTTGACACATGCCGGGCCCCTCAGAGCCCAAGGGGGCATCCCGGGAGCGATGACAACACAGCAATTACAACAGCTTGCATGGCAACATACGGCGTCGCATCAGCTTCCCCGCCCACGTGGCAAGGTTGCTGGCCGTGCCGGAACTGACGGTTATGAGCAGTTCTCGGGGAGGCAACGGCCGGTTGGTGAGCTATCGGCCACCAAGAGGGCTTAGGACGCACAGGCGTATGTGAGGATGGGACCCCAAGGAACAGTGTGGAACAGTTGCAGTGCAAGTGTGTAGCACATTACCCCAAGACCGCAGCTTGCTCGCAGGGTGTTGAGTGCAAGGGCTTCAGTCTCACAGAGTTGGTGGCGGGGTTAGGGGGTTGCAAGCGCAGATCGGTAGCGGGCGCGCAAAGGTTAGAAGGGGGCATTTCGGCCGATCATTCCCAGGCCCTCGGGACAGCCCTTTGGAACACCAGATGTGTTGTGGGTGGACAAGCTCTCATGAGACCGGGCTTTGGGGCAGGCAGGGAGCAGGGTGGTGGTTCTGAGTGCAACTTTGGTTGTGTGGCGATGGCCCGGGCAGCTCGGGGGTTAGAGATGGACTGGCCTCAGAGGCACAGCTTCAGTGCGCAGGCGGTGTGCAGTCGCAGAGGCACTCAGGTCGCCGGGTGAGGCTTAGGGGGTCCCGTTCTCCACTGGGGAGCTCCGGCGAACCCAGATCAGTGTCCCAAAGTGTGTGCTGAATCCTTTCATCCCTGGTGAGGGTACATAGTGCAGCCGATCCGATCTTCTGTGGCTATATGGTGCCAAAGGAATCGGTCCAAGGATAAGCCACACACTCGGAGTGGGGGGTTTGCATGCAGGAGCAGGGGCGCGATAAGGACAGGATTGTGGAGGTGTTGGAGGGACTGACCACACAGGGCTTGGCTGGGATGGTGAACCATGCGCAAGGCGGGATGGGTGAGGGAAGAAGGGGGTGCCGCGACGGTGGCGCGGCTTCAGGGCAGATGCAGGCTGTGGGGGCTGGTCATTGGCGCCGCCCAGAAAAAATGGCAACAGCACATCAAGGGAGAGGCACGGTGAGGGAAGAAGGGGGTGGCGCGACGGTGGCGCGGCTTCAGGGCAGATGCAGGCTGTGGGGGCTGGTCATTGGCGCCGCCCAGAAAAAATGGCAACAGCACATCATGGGAGAGGCACGGCGAGGAGAAAAAGAAGGGGGTGCGCGACGGTGGCGCGGCTTCAGGGCAGATGCAGGCTGTGGGGGCTGGTCATTGGCGCCGCCCAGAAAAAATGGCAACAGCACATCAAGGGAGAGGCACGGTGAGGGAAGAAGGGGGTGGCGCGACGGTGGCGCGGCTTCAGGGCAGATGCAGGCTGTGGGGGCTGGTCATTGGCGCCGCCCAGAAAAAATGGCAACAGCACATCATGGGAGAGGCACGGCGAGACTCGGCGGAACTGGCAGTGCCCCGGCCTCAGGCGTCTCCTGCAGGCCTGGTGGCAGGGTCATCACGCAGACTCTCGGATGTATGAGTGAGTTTGGGCGAGCTGGAATCCCGCGGGTGGCGTTAGGGTGCCGGTGGCTCGTGCTTCAGCGGTTGGGGTTGGTGAACGTTGGCGAATCACTAATCGTGCGTCGAATGGTTGGATGATCCGAGCTGGTTATGGCAGCAGCTCTCTCTTGTGTGAATTTCTCTGTTTATTGTTTGAGATCCGCCACTAAAGAAAGTCCGGGCCCACTATCACACATACGCACAACTGTGTGCTGAATCCTTTGATCCCGGGTGAGGCGCATAGTGCAGGCCACCTTCTGCGGCCCTCTGATGCCAAAGAAATCGGTCCAAGGATAAACACACACACACACACACACACACACATAATTCTGAATCTTTTGATCCCCGGCGTGGGTACATAATGCAGCCGGTCTTCTGCGGCTACGGGATGCCAAAGGAGTTGGTACAAGGATAAGCAAACACACATAATTCAGTCCAAGGATAAGCACAGAGAGGGGGAGAAAGAAGAAGAAAGAGAGAGTCGTAGTGTGTGCTGAATCTTTTGATCTCGGATGTGAGAACATAATCCAGCCGACATTCTGTGTCGATCTGGTGCCAAAAACATCGGTCCAAAGATAAGCCACACAAACAGCAGTCACAGAGGCGCTCAGGTGGCTCAGAGAGGCTTAGGAACTTCTTGACCGATTGACCTGTCCGTTCCTAGAAGGGATTTCCTCCTCCAGCTTACGCACTCTCCCTGCTCCTCCTCTATACGGCCGTTTCCTCCCTTGTCCTTCACTGCCCTTGCCGTCATCCGCTCCCCAACTGGTTGTGGCACCCCTGCATGATGTCATCCTTGCAGGCGCGTCATGGAGAAGTTTGGCATCGACGAGAGTGACCCCTCGAGTGATGTGGAGGGAGCTGAGAGGCGCTGGCAACGCGAGCAAATGATGAGCATGTCCCAGAACATAAAGGCCGTCATGCTCCAGGTGAAACCCCGTTCTTCTGCGAGCGATGTTCGATGCGACTTTCTGTGCTCAGATCGGGATGGGCGTAGGGGCCCTGGATGTGCTCGATTGCTGCTTACACCCATTCACAGCATATTGGGGGAACAGGAAGAGAGATGGATTTGTAATCCGTGACGTTGTCGGCAGAACTGTCAGCAGAACCTCTTATCGTGGTGCTCTGATTTGTATTGGTCGCAGGTTGCTGAGCTGAAACAGGAGATGAGGCCGCCGGAAGCAAAGAGCCCTCACGTGCGCAGAATTCCCCAACATCTGCGGATAATTCCCCAACATCTGCGGATGTGAGCGTTGTGAAACCTGCAGGCAGTGGGCGGACTTTGCTAACCCGTCAGTTGGTGTCCTAAAGGCATTGCGGCGCCATGTCTTATAGGAACGAAGATCTGCCTCAAATACTCCGAGGATGCCACAATCTCCGCCATCGCGAGTTGCGCCGTCCCCGTTTCTTGCCGAGCGCAAAGAATTCGACTTTGAGGTGCATCCACGGCTCCCTTAGCCGATTGTGCAGTTCCCTCCGATCATTGGCATGGCTCATTCCCGTGCAAGAATCCAGTGAACGCTCAGAACTGTCTGGAACTGGACAAAAGTCGACGCTCATAGGCATTAGACTGTCTTGGATCTGGACTTGCCACTGGCCTTCCCGATTTGTTCCTGTGTGAACTTGTTCCAGTCTAGATCTGGATAGGCCACTGTCCATAGGTCTTGTTAGATTGTGTTCAAGCCTGAATCAGGTGCAAGGTCTCCCAGATGCTTTGTATTCCAGGGTCACACTTCATCTTTCGATTGGTTCTTTTGCAACCTCCGCGTTTGTTTTACCAGAGACGTTCAGGATATGGATACACCCGGGTCGATATCTGAATTTCGTAAAACATGGTCAAAGCATCCCTATTGTCGGAATATGTACCCGCTCTTGCAAAATAGATGGCTGTGTCACTCGTCCTCTAAACATTTCGAGCAATGTGTTGGTTATCTCTCAGGTTTTGATGCGTATCGACCGGAATCTGCACAACATGTGCAGACATTTTGACCCACACATAGTTCAAGGTGATGGGCTTGATGGGCGTGATGGGCTTGATGACATTGACAACCTTGACAATTGAAGAGGACGGAGGCGGCGAGAAAAGGTCTTTTACCAGCATGGGAGTCTCGGGTAGGTTGCGCAATCCAGGAAAAATAGCTGCCGTCGATGCTTTCTTCTGAGAACAGGCATATGCCGAACATTTGATATTAGTTAGTTCGGGATTGTGGATGTTGCATTATATTTATTAGTTTCTTTGTGTCTCAAATCAGACGGGTGCATCTCAAATGCGGGCTGTTTCACGTGCAACCCGATTGCATGTTTGTGTATCATCGGCAGTGAGTGTTGCATCAATATAAATCAGCATTTTGACGCCAAAGAAATACTTTTTTCGGGATGGCGGACATGCTACTGGCTGTGAGCGGTGAGCGATGTGTCCATCGTAATGAAAAGATTGCGGCATGCGCCTCGTGGAAGGCCGACAAGATATCCTGTGTAAGTAAGCCGTGCAGGCTCCACTCCTCGTGGCATCCTTCCATCAAAAGGAGTTAATGGAAGCGGTACTGTGACCATAGTCATTACCCCGGAACCCCCAAAAAAATAAAATTCACAATCGGCGGAGTCATCGAAATGATATGACGACGAGGGTACCGTAGTGCACTGCTTTGTGGGCGATACCGCACTCAAAGGATGCTACCCCAGCTATCGATGTATTGTCATTGTACGTGAATCCGCAGCATGACTAGCCAGCATCAAAGGAGGTGGGACCATGCAGCACGTGATGCTACCACTATGATGCGTGCCTGCGAGAAGTGTGCACCCTCGCACAGTCTTGGCGGCATTTTTAGTTGTGATCTGCCCAACAAATCTGTCATGAGTCATACATGTGAGATCATTGTTCATGGCATGTAAGCATAGATTTGAACGGGTTTGTGAGACGTATTGAGTCATGAGCAAGTAAGTGCGCCTGATCGTGAAGTGGACACGTTCATGCCATATCATCCCGCTTTATGCATTGTTTAAGCAACAAATTTTCCCACACGGCTTCAAATTGGGTTGACTAGTAAAATCGATTTATTCTGCGGGGGTTTTTTACCAATAGATAGTAACTACAATTTTATTGTGATCACCGTTGATAGCCTGAACGAACTCGATGTTTTGATAATGTCACCGTGCGCATGCCATTGTGTCTCAGGAGTTATAAGCCACTCAATTTTAGCAGTCAGATCGAAAAGTAGTGGCATTTACTCCCAATGATTGGTGCTGTTGCGTGTTGTCCAGGCCCAACTGTTGAAAGAGAAGCTCAAGACAAATAGGATTCTTTTACAAAATCAGCAACTCCGGAATGTTGTAAAGCTAGAGATGGCCGTGACACAGATAGAAATCAGGCTGACATGTTGCAAACATGTATAATCGAATAGTCCAAATCTGTGCTCAAAGTTATAACTGGTTGGAGCGAAGTATTCAGGAAAGCAGACAGAACACAGAAAGTAAACGCATATACATGCATACGATGAAAAGTTGCTTGACATTGAATTACACATATACTTTCAAGATCTCTGGTTTCCAGCTTGTATTTTGCAGGCTGGATGCCCTTCGGGTACTTGTGCCACCTGCAGCGCCCTGCAGGCTGCCCTTCGGGTACCACCTGCAGCGCCCTTCGGGTCGCACATGCACTGCAGGATCTCACTGCCCACAATACGTTAGTCCTTGCCCGAGGCGGCCTTTGCCTTGGAGGCGCGCTTGGACAGCTTGCAAGCGGTGCGCTCGAGGTTACCGTTGTACTTGTTTAGCAGCCGAGCACTGCGGACCACACCCCAAGCTGATTGCATCAGGAACACGTCTTTCAAGAAAAAACACACCACTATTCACCCAAGCGTGTGCATACAGGCGAAGAAGTGCGGTCAAACACAACCTCTGCACATGGTCCTGACCTCAGCCTGGGCATCCAGACAGGAGTTTGAAACAGTGGATCCTACCACTCGTCAACATCGGTCCAGCCCAATTCCTTGAGGCGGCGCATCTCCTCGGGCCAGTGGCCTGCCTTCTCCTTCGGCTTGTTCTTCTTCTTCTTCTCGAACGAGACGTGTTCGGAAGCGCTGTCGCCAGCTGACACTTCGACGAAGCTGTCCTCCTCGGGGGAGGTCGTATCGTCCTCCCCGACCACAAGCACGTTGCAGCCCAGTCGCTGGCCGAACTTGTTGCCGGCGGGACCTTGCAGGCGCCAGAAGCCCTGATACGCGCCGGGTGCTGTAGGAGCCACCAAGTCCAAACCGATGTCCACCTCCTGGCCGGGAAGAATCCCTCCGACAGCAAGGGCAACCACCTGCACGAGACACAGGGGCCTTTTCAGCTGCCACAGGTGCAGTTCACGACGAGCACGAGACACAGGGGCCTTTTCAGCTGCCACAGGTGCAGTTCACAACGAGTTGAAGTCGACGACGCGGTGGTCCACAACCCGAAGCACGCCCTATCGATGGAGATCGATTCTTCATCTTTAAATTGTGAGAATCGCAGAGTCGTGTGGAACACCTTGCGGCTTTCTATGAAGGCCCATAACTAGTTGACCTAGTTTACCAGCTGCCTGCAGAGTGATACGCGAGCTCTTGCCGAACGCTACGGTGAGCTACTGCAGCCGCAGGTATGATATGCGTCGGTGGTCGTGTGACGCTCGTGTGTATTCAATCGCAAGGACACGGTTCGAAACTATTCTTAAAGGCAAAAGGATACAGGGATAAAAACTAGAGCGCGGTCGACGTCTTCGGAAGGGTCTGAAAGATGATGACAGGCAGAGTTTGGAAACAGTGGGAGAAATACCTCCTCGGTATGTAAGGAGCCCGGTCCGCTCACGTATCGAAGGCTCACGCCGCTTGCTGGCCACGGATGCTGAGCATCATTCCTCACACGCCAGGTCTTCGTGAGCTTCTCCCCTGGCTGAGCGTGAGTACCGTCAGGCAGGGTGACGTGGGACACGAAGCGGGCAAGCGCCTTGCGCGGATTCCCAGAGCTGCTCGGCTCTTTCCAGGCTTGCTTGAGCAACTCGTGCTTGAAATTCTTTCGCACTTTTGGAAACTTCTTCAGGACCTTCTCAAAGGCCTTGAACTTCGGCTGGCAGCTCGCTTCGAGCGACTCCTGCGCACACGCCGACGAGAGGGTGACTGATATCGTGTAGCAGGCAACTGCAATTCGAAGAGAATACTGTTGAACTGCGAAGACAAGCTTATATTCCCTGTCGAAAAGCTTCCAACGTGTAACATGAAGGCGTACTTTGGGGTCCGCGTTCCCAGGCGAAGACGATATGTACACGCGAAATATATTCTCGGTGCATAAGCTCAAAGCTACTTGATAATCGTCATCATCAGCAAGGGTAACGTAGTCGCCCTCGTCATCCAAGTACCTGAAGGATGCATCAGTTCAGTGTGATAGTGTTTTTTTGTTAGAAACTGACCGAGCCTTCGGGCCGCAGAGAATATCGCACTTGATAGTCAGCCGTCCGCAATCTGGATATGCTGCCGTTAACTTATTGTTGACGAAATCGAAGCCGGCATCGGGTTGGAGTAAGAAGCGACGCACGTCATGTTCCTGCGATTTAGAACCAAAAACGGCCTTGCAGCTCGTTGGCTTGATCGAGGTCGGCGAGGTCTGGTTGGCTGGAGCACATTCTTGGAGAGCAATCATTTTCAGATGAAAACTTGTGGAAGTATCAGGTTTTCCCTTCCAAAATGTTGCCGCAGTGAAGCGTACAACGACGGTGTTCTGATGAACAGGACTGAAGACTTAGACACAGCTCGTCAGTAAATACCCCACCACCAAGGCATGATGATGAGGGCCTATCTCTATTACAGTATGCTCAGCCTTTCCAGTTTCACACGACAGTGACAGGCTGACAGCTGACATGACAGGTCACGGTCACGGGTCACCCAACCGCGAACTGTATTAGTATACTCTCATCAGAGTTCGCGGAACTCGGAACTGGAAAGAACCTGCGCTCAGGTGCTGATGTACTTCGGTACCGAGCCGAGTATCATGACTACAGTAACGCAGTAAGAGTATTAGCCTCGTCATTTGCCAAACTGAATGTTATGTGTCACACACAGTACAGCGAGCGGAGCGAGAGGTGCTGTGTGTGTGTCACATAACTACGGTTTTGTGACAGACTGGAAGGGAGGTACCACTGTGTAAACTAAGGCCACGCCCAGTGTTTGCCGCGGCGACTACAAGACGCACTTAGGGAGAGCCGTGCGAGAATCCCAACTTCATCGCTTCTGAGCGTTCCGACAAAGCTTTGACCGAATATTTCTTTACATTTTAACGATAAAAACGGAGGGTCTGCTTGCTGTATGCAAGGGTAGGGGTATCGAAAGTTTTCGAGCGTATCGATAGTTTTCGATAGGTCTCGTCTGGGCGGTATCGATCAATAACAATAGGTTGGTATCACAAATCACATATCGATCAATATGAATAAATATGCAGGTAATCAATAAATAACAATAAATTAGTGATCACCGACAGTTATCGATCTATCGTTATCGTCTCGATAAATGTCAAACTACACAAGTACGGATTCAAAACAGGGCTACAAGCCAACACACGCTTGCAATCAATTCGAGTAAATTCAATGGTATTCATTCTAGCCATTATTGAGTGTTCAATGTTCCCTCATTCAGTCTTTTCGGCAGGCATGACTGCATAAAGGTGATCTTAGCGAGAAGGCTCTCTCTACACCAGTTGTAGTAGTTGGCACACCTAAAAGCTCGGATTGCGGTGGCAGGATCGATTAATCGATACGATTACGATACTAGCCAATCACTACATATATTGATCGATCGATTTCGATAGGTGCACGCCGGGTATCGATCAATTTCGATAGGTGCACAATTCCTATCGATAAATAGCAATATATCGATTAATTAATCGATACTATCGCAACTATCGAATATCGATACCGCCCGCTACACTTGGATGTATGCATATATTTCTTGGTGCACATGATATTTTTTCACACAACATTCACCGGGATGTTATCTTACACCCTCGAATGATATCGTGTTTTTTTTTCCGAGGGGCATGCGTGCACAATGCCTTGGAAACACGAGTGAGAACCGATTTTTGAGGGACGCATGAGGGATTTAGGCGCATACTACTAAAAGAATGAACGCCATCATTTCGGTGAACTTTCTTCGAGTAACTATTTGTCATACGCAAGCGCTTCCCTCGAGCCCGTGACCTCAAGGGAAGTGCATGACTGATTTGTATTTCGGGCGGAAATACCCAAAGGGCGAATGCCAACAACAAATGCAAAGTGCATGTCCAAAAGTTCGCCTCTATGGGAGATTCTCATTATTGCATCACTAGATATAACGTAAGAATGCTAGTAGATATGTTCGGTGCAGCACCCAGCCCGTGACTCGCAAAGTAGAATCATAGTGCTAGAGAACCGATTTTTTTGGATCGTAACCTAGATCTTACACATTGCTCAAGACATCTGAAAACTAGAGTGCGAAATGTGAATATGCTCAATGCGGTAGAGTTGAGGGCAACGTGCTGATGGATGGTATTGCAATATGCACACTTCAAGTATACATATTGCAATATATCGCAGCAGGAAAGGGCAGTATGTACTTTCCGCCGAGAACTGATTTTCAATTTTTGGAAGCCAGGAAGCGATTCTGAAAACACTGAAAACGCTGAGAAGCGAGGAAAATGGCATTCGAGAGGGATCTAACGGTGCATCTGAATGAGAGGTGACACGAACGGCTGTGGGCGCGTGCGTCTTGTAGCCGCCGCGTTACATACTGGGCGTGGCATCCCCTTAGTTTATACCCCTTGTTGTGTGGTATTATTAGAGAGGTTCCGATTTTCGATTACAGGTTAGGAAGCCTGGTCCCTATTGACACCCGCATCGCGCGGACGAATCCCATATTGTGTTGTTGGGTGTTTTTGGGGGAAATTACGGATACATCGAGATTTCCATATTCAAATAGTTCATAACGATTATCGTATCTAAAGGGTGGGTGTTTTTAGATCCACGGGTGTTGATAGGGCCAAGACTGCCTAGTGTCATCGTCATCGCGACTATCCCGTAATCCGGAATGCCATAACTCGGAATGCACGTGAAATGCAAAATGGTTTCCGAAATTTGTCCAAACAGAATTCCCAACTTGTTAAGGCGTGTCATCATCGAAAGCGAAAGCACCACAAGAACACGAGCGAAGGGAATCGGACGGGCGGTGCGATGCCTTGAAATCTTATTCCGACGTGGCGCGCCGCGATGCTCGTATTTCTGAGTGTCGCCCTTCGTTGAAAGCGTCGCGTTCATGGGCTCGTGGCGCAGTGGTATCAAGGGGAGTGAGTAACTATAGTACTATCGGAGCTTCGGGTGGTATACGAGACGCGACTGCAGTAACAACGCATGTGACACACCACGTAAATCAAATTGACCGCTAGATTAGAGGAATTTGCACAATATTCGAAATCTGCGATGTTGAAACCGAATTGAAGCTTAACTTGTAACCCGTAAGTCGGGGAAATTTTGTCCCGAACTACGGAGGAATTAACAGTGGCGTCCCGAAGTTCGTCATGAACACGTTTTCCCGGATTACAAGTTAAGGTCATCGATGTCATGAAAAAAAGGGAATCTATGACCTTAACTTGTAATCCGTAACCTGTAATCGAAAATCGGAACCTCTCTATTAGGTTTCGAACTCTGTGAGAGTTCGGCTCCGCAGTTTGATTTGTTTCAAAGAAGGGTGTTATTTGTACAATGGTTTTTCCCTTTTGCCTTCCCTTTTCCCACCTAGGAGGCAAAGAATACTAATTTGTGGTAAAATATGGACGAGTTTTCCGATACGGAATTAGAGGAGAAGATCGCGCTATTGAAAGCGTCGGGTCGTTACGCTTCGTACAAAGCAAGCTCTCGGCCGAAATCCCGGAATTGTCCGAAAGTGACAGGGCACGAGACGAGATCCAGCCCAGCGGACTCGAACTCCGTACGCAGCTGAACCACCACATCGGAGAGGAGACTCGCGTCGGTCGTACCGCTGAAATAATGTTTCTTGTCGCCAAGGATATCCTCGCGGATACCCTTGGCCCATGTCCGATGCAGCCGCCCCTTGTAGACCTCGTCCACCAGCTTGGACTGCTCCTGCAGGTACCACCTCGTCGCAACGTCGGCGTCGGTGTTGGAAGCAGGGTCAGGCGGTTCGTGACAGTCGGCGAACTCGCTGTCGGCGTGTCGCGAACACGATGGCCAGTCAGCCTCAGCGAGGCGTCGATGTCTGAGTCCCTCGTGAGGGACCGCTTTGCTCGTGTGTGAACTACCATAACTCTGAAAGCAGGGAACATTTCCTACGGGGATTGACCGGCCTGGGGCCGACTGAAGTCCTCAAAAACGGACCCTGGCCGATGGTGGGCCGAAATGATTTTATTGGGTGGGCCGATTCACGCGATAGCAAATTTGTTGATTAAATTGGCTGGGCCACGTGGCCGAAAGCTGGCCGAGTCTCGATTGGGCGCTTTTCTTCAACAGTTATCCACGAAATACGCACTTTTCGTCACATTAGCCAAACTGGTGCGTAGCAAATATTGAAAGCGACTTTACAATAATGAGGGGTTTTTGTTAAGTTCATAGTCTAGAGATAGATGTGTCCGAAATCGACAAGTAGTGGGTCATCTTACTCGAGCATTTGAAGGGAAATAAGTGTTGGCCGATCTGGCCGACGTTTGGCCGAAAGAAACGAGATTCCTGGCCGGTCTGGCCGAAAGCGGGCCTAAACGTTTTGAAAAAGCGGGCCGATTGTCATTTTGAGAGGAAATGCTCCCTGTCTGAAAGCCTGATGGGAGATGGTACGCTGGGGCGCGTTTGGGTAATGTCGTGAGGAAAACGCGGCGCCACAGTTACGGAAAGAGCGGTAGAGCCATGCGAGCGAGGGGCACTGGAAGACGTCGTCGAGGTCGAAGGTGCTGCAGACACCCGCAGCCCAAGAATCGGTAGCAAGCGGGATCAGGGCAAGCACAATACCGTAAATGAACATTGCGTCAACGAAGCCCGGTCCAGGTCGAATCCCCATAGCCGCGGCTCCGAGCCGCTCACCGTAAACCGCTCATCTCAAAATTCCCGTGCGTAACCAAACGCGCCGTCGCGCACCACCCCTCCAAGCGGCTGCCTTAGCCAGTCATGGCCAAACTAACTGTGGAAAATAGCGTGGAATGGGTCCACGACCTACTGGAATATCCCGGTTCAAGATATCAGACAATCAGTGAACCAATATAGATAAACTCTCTTAAGATAATAAACCCTAAGCTAGATATACCCGGAACTGTCAGGGATATGACCGATGACATATGTGTCATACCTGTCATACATGTCATACCATGTCATGTCATGCCATGCCATGTCATGTCATGTGTCATGATGACATACAGTCGTCAAGTATTGTCAGTACGGTCGATTATGACATGTACAGCCATAATGTCTGGCATCCACCTAAGGTGAGTGACATCTGTCATCGAGAGGCCAAGTATATGGCATCGAGATGGCGAAGCGAGACAAGTTCTTGAAGAACCGAAGTGTCCTGATAAGACGCGTCTTCGCTTCAAGCATGCACTGAACAGCATGCGAGCATCGATGGCTATATCGACCAGCCGATGCGGGAAGTGCACCTAGTGCTCTCGGGTTCACAACCCGATGGTGGTAACGCATGAGATGCGTGAGAGCATTAGAGTATATGAGGAGCATTGGGCTCAAGCAAGCACTTCTGGTCTACAGACTGCTGCACTCATAACCCACCTAACTATTGCGTTTTGTTGTTACCGTTCAATAACAGGAGCGTCACACATATTGTTCGTATAGAACCGTGACATTGGTATCTGCCGTCCAGGCAAAGAACGAGAACAAGTGTGCAGCAGACTTGATGACACACACATATATATATTGAACTGTATGCAGCGCGACTGAGTTCGCATAATTATACGACCGTCGAATATCAACACATCTGCATATACGCGACAGCTTTTGCATCAATACGTCGCCAGCGACATACATCGTCAGCGATCAGCAAAGTTGTGTATAAAATCATCGGCGCGACCATAATCGCATTCAGCAGCATTCCAGCAGAGAATATACTGCGACGAGGTGTGCGCACAATGTACGATTCGTACATCAATATCGTACATGTATACTGTCAATAATCGCAGGTTATGGTACGATATGCGGGAATTAAGCGCGTACATGAAAAATGAGCGTCGGTGTACATGATCGCATCAACAGCGTCAGCGATGTACATAATCGCATCAACAGCGTCAGAGATGTACATGATCGCATCAACTGCGACAGCGATCTTCGCAATTCGTACCGCGCGACACATACAGTATAGAGAATGACGTGCGATGTTTGCAATTCGTACCGCGCGACGCATGCATCAGTATGTAGATTGACGTGCGATGTTTGCAATTCGTATCACCCGACACATACAGTGTGCAAAATGACTCGCGATGTTCGTAAATCGCACCAAATGGGCGCATGCAGCGACAGATCGACGCATGCTAAAATAAGACCCATCTATGCAGGAATCGCGTGTGTGCGACCATCATCATCGTTATATACACACATGTTGTGCAGGGATCGTGTGTGCGACCATCATCATCGTTATACACATACATGTTGTGATAGTGTGCGAGTGACAGCTTGTTAAATAACAACATGTTGTGATTGTGAGTGAGTGGCAAAAATCACATATCACAGATCACATAGCACAGATCACATATCACAGATCATATATCACATATCACATATCACATATCACATAGCATACTGTGATTGTGTGCACGAGTTATACTGTGATAATAATCAGCCTAATCACATAAATCCATGCATAAATCTAGTATACATGCATTATTGCTTGGCATGCACAAATACATGTATTGATTGCTTGGCATACATAAATCCATGCATTATTGCTTGGCATGCACGCATACAGCCTGAACACGATAGCGGCTGTGCATTATTGTTATACATGCCTATGATTTACTGTGACATCTTGCCATTCACATGTGTAACATGCTAGATCTTGCAAGTCCAGTGTTATATATGAAAACCCAAATAGTGTAAGATGCCAATCTCGATTGATAAGACAGGAATTAGCTCAATTGCCCTCTATCATAGGATTTAGATATGGCAGTTGTTCTCCTGTTAATCAGAGGTTGGATATACATCGGAGCTACTTGTGAAAATTCACCATTTAACTCATCATCCATCATGATGAGATGTACAAGATTACAGTATACTAAATATATTGATGCACAACATGCTTGTTACATGCTGTCTATTGGTATACAGACAGGTCAGACACACATGCATGATTAACTTATATCAATTTACTTCAGATGTGTACACAATCAGTAAGTACATACAGTAATCACTCACATTTAAGGAAACTCGACGTTAAGAAATAGCCAGCGTTTCGGGGGGGTACCCAGCTCGATGAGAAAAGCTGACTGGATTTTCCGACTTATGAGATCCTCGAAATAAGGAAAATGACCCGGTCATTTGGAGAGGCATTTCTTAAACTAAGAAAACTTTGCCGGGAATTGACAAATATGGTATATTTGATGGGTTTTCATGATTTTTGCACAAAACTTGTCTTAAAGGTTTAAGTTCCCGATAGTCTGTTTGAGATATAATATCGTCATCAAAATCTTGCTTTAATTCTTTAAGTCAGCGCACGACTCCGGGTCCATTTTCTCGGAAAATGAACACCTTAAGAGAGAACGGGCGGGTTAGGAAGGTGTCCCACGTGGATGGTTATGGAATTCGTTGGTGGCTCACGAGATCGCGGTCCACTATCCATAGCGTTCTCTTATGACCCGACAATGGGGGGCACCAACTCGATGAGAAAAGCTGACTGACCTGGATTTCTCTGTTTTCTTACAGGTGGGTGATTACTGTACACAATATACAGTGTACACAAAGTTTACACAACATATAGTATACACAGTAACTATATATAATAGTACTTATCACAGTACTTCCATCAATATTTATGTCAGTACATGTTCTAGATATATTGACATTACACTAAATCAGCAAGTACATTACATTAATGATCAATGTGAGTGACAATATATCTCATGTATAATACATAGATACCATTCCACAAACACATGTGCGTGTGGAATGTCAGAGATGGCGATAGATATGGGAGCAGGATAAGACAACATGCTGTAGGGCTGGATGGAGATATCTCCAGACCCGAAGGCAGGATATTGTGCTCATTATAACAGCTGGTAACTGTTGAGCACAGTCCATCCACTCTCACATATCGCTGGAGCAACTTCATCTCCTACTTATGCATTTGACAGTTGATTCAGAAACTTGATCACACTTCAATGCATATCTCAGTAGATCTCACAGATTCAGAACGCATCTTGATGTAGCTGATAGAGATTACTAAACAGGCATTGCTCTGATTATACCAGCATTGCTCTGGTTTACTTAGTATCTGGAGGTATCATTTTGATAACCTTCCAGTGCACTGTCATATGCCTAAGTAAACAATAAATCATCTGACATATCGCTTAGTGTCTTTAAGTCACTATTGATGATACTATATATTTAGGTCATGGGTTTCAATCAGTAAAACCCCTAATATTGACCATGTACATATCTTCACAGAAACCCCATGAAAAAGATCAATTTCGATTTCATGTGTGATAGTGAGATATCTTACAGAGTTGTGAAAGGTGTATACATCACAGTATATACTGAGACTATATATATATAAGCTCGAAATGGCAAAAATGGGTGAAAATGCTGTGCGGAAGATTTCAAAAATAAATTTTGAGTCCAATTTTTTCGCGGAATCCCATTTTATACCTATTAAGGTACCCAGGAAAAATAATGCCACATTTCACATCTCGTGTAACACCCTAAATATCTTGTGTGTAACATCTAGGGGTGTAACACACACCTCAGAGTTAACATAATAAACAGTGACGTACTGAGTACAATATTGCTTCTTTCCTTCAAAGAAAAATGCATACTACTCATTTTTTGATATATCTAAGTGTTACTGATACCTTGTAACACCCTAAAGTCACTGCATGCGATTAGGGTCACTGTAACCCACACAGCCTGAAATGCCACAAAATATTAGTAAAATACACCTGTATTTGGCATTGTAGTCATGCTGAAATCAGCACAATCATGACTAATATTTAAGGGCTGCATCCCAATAACTGTAGGGCAACATCCCAATAACTGTAGGCTGCTTCCTATAAGGTTGCATGCTGCCTGATGGAGTATATAGGCACTTGACAACTGCCTACGTGATTATCACACCTCCTTGAGGGGAAGGTGTTGGAATCATACATACATACTTCACTCTATTATATAATGTACACATATATATAATGCATGTACAGTTATATATATATATATATATATCTCACACAACACACACATCCAATTTTGAAGGTTTTGTTGGTGTTGGTGTTTGTTTTATAGATGGCTGTTCCAGCAATAGATGCAGATCGAGCTAATTGGTTTTTCGACATCATGGGAACTTATGATGCTTACAGCAGATTTAAAATCCCACGATGGTTGACTGGTTACTCTGGTACACAAACCCGATATGATAATATAGGGTACTTTGACAACATCAGTCGAATGAAACCAGATATGGGCAAATATAGGGATCCTGAAACAGAACCAGAGGATCCAGAAGAGGAGTACACGGAGGATTTTGCACCTCCCATCTTCACAGACCCAGATGATGGACAGGTACTCTCAGCATCAGTTCCAGCAGTACCCATACCTAAGGTGAAAATGAATGCACCAAAGGAATATAGGGTGTTAGGGTCGGACAGGATGCAGAGGTCTGGATGGAGACCGTGGATAGATATTTCCAGTAGCTCACCTATCCAGGAGCAGCAGACAAGGATCTCATTACAGTTTTCCTTACCTTCCTCCAGAATAACGACAGGCGTTTCTTTCATGTCGTGGCAAAGTCACCTACAGCCACATATGAAGAAATCAGGACCACATTCCTCAGACAGTTTGGGAACCCACATAAGGAGTCAGTTGCCAAAAAACAGTTGATGGCACTGCAGCAGGGTAATCAAACATTCTCAGATTATCTACGTACATTTACATCACTGGCTTCATTAGCAGCAGTGGATCTGGAGGATGTCCTGATAAAGGATCGATTTGACAGCAATGCGGACTGTATATGGTTCATACGAGTGGACAGTGATGCCCGTTGGGTTAACTAACGCTCCTGCGACCGCTCTGCGTGTTGGAAACCGAGAATTCTTCGACTTCATTGATCAGTTCTTAGTCATCTTTATGGATGATACCATAGTGTACAGTCCAGATTTTGACACACACGTGAAGCACGTTCGCCAGTTCCTACAGCGCTGCAGAGAGCATCAGTTCTTCATCAGGCCTTCGAAGGTTGAGTTGTTCGTCAGAAGTATTGACTTTATCGGACATCACATCTCAGAGGCAGGCCTATCCATCATTGAAGACAGAATCCGTGCAGTCATGGCTATTCAGCCTCCAGTATCCTATGGCCCAACCGTTGGTAAACAGCCTCTACGCCGCATGGCTAAAGATGACAAGTCTAACCTTCGGTCATTCTTGGGCATGGTCGGCCAGTTTAAGAGATTTATACCAAAATTCTCCAAGATTGCCGAGCCACTCAATCGCCTTCTGAAAGATAATGCAGAATTCGTCTAGGAATCTGAGCAGCAGCAGGCATTCGACAATCTCAAAAGTGCCATCTGCAATGCTCCAGTATTACGGCTTCCAGATCAGAAACTGCCATCCATTATGGAGGTCGATGGATCAGGCACACACGTTGGCCAAGTAGTCCTACAGGATCAAGGCAAAGGTATGAGGCCGTGTGGCTATCACAGCGTAACACTTTCTGACACACAGAGACGCTGGCCTATTCCTGAGATTGAGCTATTTGCCATTGTGGAGGGCTTCCGGTTCTTTCGCCACATCTTGCTGGGAGCTCCAGAGACTATCGTTCGCTCAGATCATCAGCCACTGGTTAACTCTGGAATCTGGCGAGCGAGCAGACTTTCGCGAGCTGACTTGTTTGGACCAGGCATGCAAAGATTGCGGGCCGCTGCAGAACCTGAGTTTGTGCGCGACAGAGGTGTCCAACCCGACACCGGTGGAGTGGAACACCTACGAGAGTGCCCTTGTGGGGGTCGACGAGGACGGCAAGAACAAGCACCGTGTTCAATACGTTCAAAAGCGGACCCCGGTGGGCGAGCTCCTCGCAAAGCTGCAGAGTGCACTCCTTGGGCACACGCCTGGAGAGTCTCCCAACTGCGTACAGTAATCACCCACCTTTAAGAAAACAGGAGATATGGGGCCAGCCAGCGATATTCACCAACTTGGGTACCCCCGCCAGCGCCAGCGTCCTATGAAAACGCTATGAATAGTGGACCGCGATCTCTTCACTCAGCCAGCACATTTCTTAGCCATCCACATGGACACGCACCTAGCGCAGACATTTTCTTAAAATTTTCACAGTAATGAGCGTATGAACACCAGCTGTCCACACATATGATGTATCTGATGTGTTGTACTAGTTGTCCCTCATTATTTGAATTGTGGTTGTATATCGATGTACATGAAATATTGAGAGAAGTGATATATTGATGTCACATATCTATAATATCATATGTAATATTTGCAAATGCCAGCAATTTTTTCTTAGCTATAAGAAATTGGAGAATCATATCTTAGGCCGGCCAGCCAGCACCAATATTTCTTATTTTGGTCCGTGCCATAACCTTCAAAAACCAGCCAGCGATATTCACCAACTTGGGGCCCCACGAAACGCTGGCTACTTTTTTTTTATCGTCTCGGGTTTTCTTAACGGTGGTGTGATTCTTGTACATGCACGGGGAAGTTTGTGTTGAAAACCCCGGACGGTTGGGGGATAGGCAAGCTGGACGGTGTAGACGGACGGGCATGTCCGTTTCTGAAGCCATACGCCTACCATTGCTTCATGGCGCAGCACTCGATGACCATGCTCAATAAGTGTAAAGCCAACTTGCCAATGGATCACACCCTCCTTCTATTCGATTTCAGCGAAAACCATTCCCTCAACATCCCGCGAGCCATCCAATCGTTGCATAGATTGGATTGTGAAGCAAGCGTTCACTTTTGTGTCATATGGAGACACGCATATGGCCCGGTGGATGGTGTGCAGTCCACGGAGGAGAACCCCATCATTATCAAGGACTACATCTACCTCATCGGCGACGACATGCCACAAATCATAGCCATCGCTCCATCCAACACATGCGCATGATGCTTATTGTGAAGGACTATTTCATCAAGAGAGGCATCCCGCTGCCGAAATTCGTACACGAGTGGGCGCATGGGAGCGCGGTGCAGAACAAGTGCGGAACGGTATTTGCGGACGTCGTGGAGAGCGGCCGCCCGATGTGCGCGGAGTGGGTGAGAGGGCTTGGGATCCCATGCCAGCGCAACTTATTTGAGACAGCCCACGCACGAGGCGAGCAAGATGCAATGGGGGTGATTGTCAAACATGAGGCGAGTCTGGCGGTGATGGCCACCCCGGACAAGTGGTATGACGGGATAACATGCGCCAGACATTTATTATGGCAGTTTTGTGTTGAAAGGCTGCAAGACCCTAAGGGCACCGCATGGAACCGAGGCTCACAGTTTTGCAAGCGGTTCTTTTTCCTAGTGGAAAAAGGCGACGTGGATGAATCGGGTCCGGTTTTTGACACGGTCGACCGAACCCTCCGGTTGCACTCCGTGCGCGCGGGGGTTGGACTGCTGGTGGGTTTGAAGCTGGACCGGCAATATCCAACGGTAACAAGTAACGGTAAAGTCCAACGGTAACCTGAGTACATATGCGGTACACATGTACCCGTCCATGGGTACATGTCGGATACATGTGCCAGAGGTGTTAGGTGCATACATGGACGCGTGTACCCGGCGTGTACCCGTTCGTGCGTACATGCCGGGTACGCGTGCCTCGCCGCGAGCACGAAACTTAGAAGGTACACGTGTACCCGACATGTACCAAACCCCGTTTTTTACTGTTTTGGTACACGTCGGGTACAGTAATCACCCACCTTTAAGAAAACAGGAGATATGGGGCCAGCCAGTGATATTCTCCAACTTGGGTACCCCCCCCCCTGCCAGCGCCAGCGTCCTATGAAAACGCTATGAATAGTGGACCGCGATCTCTTCACTCAGCCAGCGCATTTCTTAGCCATCTACATGGACACCCACCTAGCCCAGACATTTTCTTAAAATTTTCACTTTTCGAACGATGGACCCTGTAAGTCGTGCACAACTTAAGGATCTTAAGCAGGATTTTGATGACGAAATTATTTCGGAGACAGATTATCTAGAACTGAAGGGCATCGTTCTACATGAAATGTACATGAAATATTGAGAGAAGTGATATATTGATGTCACATATCTATAATATCATATGTAATATTTGCAAATGCCAGCAATTTTTTCTTAGCTATAAGAAATTGGAGAATCGTATCTTAGGCCGGCCAGCCAGCACCAATATTTCTTATTTTGGTCCATGCCATAACCTTCAAAAACCAGCCAGCGATATTCACCAACTTGGGTAACGCTGGCTACTTTCTTATCGTCGGGTTTTCTTAACGGTGAGTGATTACTGTACACGTTGGGTACACGTTGGGTACACGTCCCGGGTGCATGTTGGGTAAATATGCACTGGGCTTTCCAAATTTTGTAGGGTCTCCCTCAAAGCGGGGACGTCCAAAAAGGCTGGAGGGAGCGGCTTGAAGCAAGAAGCCGCGACAAAATCTCTGGTGCGGGCGTAATAAAAGAACGCCAATACCGTGATTACGTGTGTAAAACAATCCCGAGCGGTGCACCAGTAGCAACCAATAATCTTTAATCGAAGCGGAAACGGTCAAAACGAGCGTTAGCGCCTGCGCAAGCTGGACGAAAAGAACAGCGGAATTGAAGGTGGTGGAAAGATTAACACAGCGTGACAATTACAATCAACGCGGCGATTCGGTAACGCACAGGCCGTGTAGAAATCGTAGACGTTCCGGAAATACCAGTTGTTGTGGGCACACGATGAGGATGGTAACTTATTATATCAACTCTCATATTCTAGCAGTCCTGCAGTGTGGTGCATGATTACTCAATTAAAAGCCGGCAGTCTGAGCGATCATTCACCATAAATTACTATCCCGGCAGACTTCCATATTAGATTCTGTTTTCATATGCCATCTGTCATCCGGTAGCTGCATGTCAGTGGCGCATCAATGGCACATCCAATGAGATCAATTCAATTCTTCTATAATGATCTAATCTCTCAAGTCAGTTCTTTTATAATTATATAATCACTTCAGATCTCTCATCTGATTGATTCAGCATTTAACATCAGTTATGTACAATTATGACTCCTGATCTGTCATTCCTGTGACTGTCATACAGTTCCTTTGTCATATATTGTAGCACTGATCATACTGCTGTCACACTGTCAGACTGTGATATCATACTGTCATACTGTCATACCACGTCATACTATGTCCCCTAGTACATTATCAGCCCCCTTTTGACCACCGCCCAACTTAGCTATAAATATGGACCCCCCAAACAACCAGAGCCCGTATGCTCAGCCTTCGGACAACCCTCAGCCCAGTGAACCACCAGTGGGATTCTCCCCAAATGCCCACCTCAGCTGAACCCTCGGTGTGCCTTCCAGAAGGCTACCCACAGTCCACTCCCTTCCACTTACATTCCACTTTCACCCCTAGGCTGCCCACACTTTACTCCTAGGGGGGACAACCGGACATTGAATTTTCCACCCCTAGACTCCGGATTCTAGATCGTAGGGGTCAGCCCTACGACCCCCGACCCCCAAACCCATGATTTTCAGTTTCGGTTGTGGGGGATCGATCACCACCCCCGCCCTTCCTCCCATGCCCCCCTCCCCGCGTGATGGTGAATGCATGCGTGGGGCGCTCTCGGTCCCGCGCGCGTGCAGGTGGTATACGTTTATTGTGAGACAGTCCCGCGATGCATTTCTGCTAGCTTTGATTTAACTTTGTTTAACTTCGGAGATTTTGGATTTAAGATTGTATTTTGCTTTTGGAGAAAAACTTACCGTATTAGTGCTTTTGGTAGCTCAAAATGTCGGGCTCAGTGTCCTCTATAAGGGTATGAAAATTACGGCTCGAATAGTTAAGTACGGCGTGAGATATGGCCAGAATTGTAAATGACCCGTCTGTTTGCAGACATAACCCCAAATATGTTCGTTATGAGAAATACTTACCGCATTACTGCGTTTGATAGCTCAAAATGTCGGGCTCAGTGTCCTCTATAAGGATATCTGATTTGTAAGGATTTTCTGAAATAACAAGTAATTATGTCGAAAATGGCAAAATGATGGTTGGCCGAAAGCGGGCCGTCGTAGATGAACCGGTCAGATGCAGACAAATCAACGACCGAGCTGGCCGAAGGCCGGCCGTTAGCCAAATGGCCAACGGCCGGCTTGGCCGAAAGCGGGCCAGTAGAAATATCAATTGCGGGCCGTTGAAAAAAAAGAAAGCCTTCTTCTCTGATCCTGACCCCCCCAGTTGCGGTAGTCGTTCTTGGTGACACCCGCGCGAGACCCGAGTGCCTCCCCAGTGGTCCGGGGGGAGGAAGGTGAAGCTCCTCCTCGGCGGGATCACGCACGCATAATTCGCGAATCCTGGTGTCCCCGTACCGGCGACACGGTACGCTTTCGCAGATGTCTTCATCCAGGCCGGATAGTTACAACCCTATTCCTAGAACCGGGGAGTCCGCCGCCGTGGACATAAGCGCCTCACACAGGGCTTTGTCGAGGTCCTGTGCTGTGTACTCCGGGTTGCATTCAAAGGAACCCAACTGCCCCCAGCGGGTCTCCCATGCCGAGCCCCGTGATCCAAATACTTTGTCCCTGTCGAACTTGGAGCAGTATGTCGCTGTATGCTGGTGGACATTGAGCGTACGTGAGACATTGAACTCCGCCTGAATCCCGAAGGCTTGCTGCAGAGCCTTCATCATCTCCGGCGGCAGCGTCCAGTGGTTGTGGAGCGCAGAACTTTTACTGTCCTCATCCTCCTCGCACGAGTACCTCTTCAGGAGCAGGGTTATCTCCGTGGCGAATCCAAATATCCTGCCCAGTGGCGGTTACCGCTCCGTGAAGGAGTGCCTGCGCGCATCTCCTCCCGTGCTGTGCGCCCTGGGTCCGAGGGGTCGGTCCCAACCGCTTCCACATATCTTCTTTACCTGTCTATATAGCCTGTCTATTAGGTACCTCCTCCTTGAGAGCTCCTTTTTTTTCGTCGTGTGCGAACACATGGTGCCGTCCTTCTTCAGTCGTCAGGGTGCACCTTCAACCCAGTCTGGGTTGAAGGGAGTCGTGTCAGTTTCTAGCCCGGTGACCCCTGGCCAGTAGTGGGTGTGCCTTGTGGGAACCCCCGATAGAGGCTCCTTGATGACCGGCGGTCGCCTCAATAGCTAGCCTTCCTCGATGTCATGGGTTGCTTCCGGAAGGAAGTTATGACATCCGCGGCCCAGGGCGCCTCCAAACCCTCCAGGCCTCCTGCGAGCAGCATTTCCTCTCCCACCCACATTTCCCCATGCGGGGTGAACCGGGTCCCCCAGGTATTCTCGCTCCCCCCAATGGGTTCTGGTTACGAGGATCCCCGTGTCAGCGGTCCTTCTCGGGGCAGGGGGGTCTGTGTGTGGTTTGCCGGACTCCCCATGGACCTTCCGGGTGGGAGAAGGACCCGTTCCCACGGAGAGTCCCCTTTCACCACTCTAACAATGAAGTCTGGCAGACACTAACCTAAAGAACCGGATGGGCGAAAACTAACTCTAGAGTAAGAATATTTTTGCTCTTTGGTTTGTTGCTGTATTTGTGTCGATTGAAATACGTTCTGGAAGCCGCCACTATGCATCCTGAAAGTCCGCTGATTTCATCATCAGCTCCGTCCAGCGGCGGGTGTCCTCTTGCCGTAGCTGATTCCGTCATGCAGGTCAAAAGGAGCCGGTCCTAGAACCATGCAATCCTATTCCATTGAAGAGTTGGAGTTCTTAGGTCGAGCATCGTACGAATCATACGTTTTATTATAGTGTGCAAGTTGTACACATGCGGCATCCCGGAGGTCAGAGACGCTGGGATCCGAGGAAACGGGTTTCCCTCCGTCACAGGAACGTGATCCGTCGCAGTTTTTCTGTACGTTCCAGCATCACCGCTTCAGCACTCCTCGGCGAACCATCAACAGCCACCAATCCTGCTGATGCTTTTCCCTAACGCTGTGACGATCACGCAGATATGCTGCTCAGCCAATTAACTGCCCATCCACAGGTACTGCTACTATTGAAGTTGACGCAGTCGCTGCTGTGTTGCTCCTCCAAGATATCCTTGAATAACTTCTCCTGTGCTGACACAGCAGGAGAGGAACACCATTTTCCGCTCCGAAACCGTTTGTGTGTGTGTGTGTGGGGGATCCAAGTGGGAAGTCCCCATCGTCTGCTCGCCAGCGCCTACTCCATATCTATATATTCGTCGTGCCTACTCTCCTGAATACCGGTTCGAATCAGGTGAAATAAAGTTACAAACTTCTTTTTGCAGTGTGCCTTACAGAGTACCGGCGATGGTGCCCGTGAATTTGTAAAGCAAACGGAGGAGAGCTGTATGACCGTGTCGTCAATTCGTGGTCATTTGTACTGCGGTAGATATTCGCGGAGCTACTACGTGTGCCATTCTGTGATGCCAGGATTAAATGCCAAAGAGGGACTTCTGGGTTGTCAGAAACCAGTAAAATTCCGTTGCGCTCCGACCTAAACAGAATGCAGATAGAGGCCCAGACCATGCTAAGGTAAACCTTACACACACTTTGATCGGTATGAGACGCGCCAACCAAACCCGAGCCACCACTATTCCATCAATATACCATAGAAGTATGCAGGAACCAAATGTGGAGCAGTGCCAAGCTGCCGCATACACAGAGCTGTTAGAAAAAACACCATTGATGATAGCATGGGCCACAGGCATGGAAATTTCCGGGTACGCAACATCGAATATCAACATCTGGGTCATGGAGTTAGTGTCCGTGTGCCGTTGTGGTGCTGTCCCTTGGCATCTCAATAAACGTGCACACCGAAAATATTGTCGGCATGGATAAGGAAGGGATGCAATAAAACCAAATGCTGGCACCGAGGTGACGACCCCCTATCCCTCTCGCCAACACTTTGATTCTGGGGTCACTCCATTGCACAGTTGAATTGGTGCAGCAGACTGATATCGCATATACAAGAAGAGCTACCTATTACCGAGCACATGATTCTAATGATTGCTGTGGCATGAACCGTGAAAACATGTTGTTGGTGTCGGATAAAGCTACGCAGTGTCGTTGTGAGTAGTGGGCAAAAAAAGCTTAGGTTGAAGTTGCAGCAATACATGCGCATCTAATGCTGCATAGGTCAACTGCGATGGAAGCAACGGCCGACGGTCCCAATATGAACACTGCTCCGCTTTGTCCAAGGCTTTCCCCAGCAGCCTGCTGCAGACCGAAGTGAGAGAGGGTTGCTGTGAAAGATTTAATGCCTGGCGGTCAAAAGTCGCCGCCCCAAACACCCCCACATCCCACCGGGATATTAACAAATGACCTACCACAGGCAAGTCAGCAAATATTTGCCATGTAATAATGCCACCTAGCAAATTATCTCAGAAGTATTCGCCTCTTTGGGAAAATAGAATCAATGTAGCGGAAACAAATCAGAAGATTACATATAAGCAGATTCTTTAAGCACAGAGCAACGACTTGAAGCAGTCTCCATGCACAGCTAGTAGGGACTGCAGCTCATCCGTGTTAATCATTACTGTTGAAGCATGTAGACAAGCCACTATGCCCAATGCCTAGTCAAACATAAATAATATACCTTGTGTGCAGTTTTGCTGAACATCGCCTCTGAATTCAACATTCAGGTGAGTGTCTAAGTTTGAGTTTAATGAGGGCGCGGTCGAATGGCCAACCATAAGGCCTGAGCAATGATGTATTTCCACACAGGCTGCTATGGGCCCTGAAGTATGCAAGGTCATCATTGAATATGGCATGCGGAACCTCCTCAATAGATCATGCAATTAAACGGAACTGATCTCCGACGTTCCCGATCACTTGTCGCCGAATTTTCTGCAAAGGCGGAGCAGTGCCATGCAGTTTGCGACGCCTCACAATCAAACCAACAGCCCTAATTGGCAATACTATGAAAACGAAGTTGGCTGCCTAGAGACTGATCGATTGGGAGCACCTGCTGCGCGACAGGCTGCAGGTCTACTAGGTGGGGAATCTCAAGTCCTGGTTCGAGCGCTTGGAGGTGGGCCAAATCGTGCTTAAAGCCCCATCCTACCACCTGCAGAGAAGAACACACCGGTACGTGCGCTGAGGCAGTGCCTACGACTGCAAGATGTAACCAAAGTTTGAATCAGGCGCTACTAAAGTTCCATGAAATAGCGTGCATGTGCGCGCAATCTCAGACCACACGTTGCCTGCAACATTCAGGCATAGCCACTGCTCATCAACGGCATACATTCAATCACTACAAGCACCCGTCGCCAGTGGGGAGCCACAAGACACTGCTCAGCAATGAGGCAGCGCGATGCAATACTTCAGACATGCGCTGAGGCTGGATGCTTGAGCCTTGGCTAGGCCTCCGCCGCCTAAGCTTCGAATCTGCCAAACCTTCGCAAAGGAATCGGAACTGAAGACGACTAGCCGTCAATATATTTGCAAACTCGCATTGCTGTCTTAGTGCACTGCTGACCAAAATCTTGGCCCCTAAGCGCGGATCCTTGATAAAAGTTTGACCAGCAGCTCGAAGAGGACCCTCAAAATAGAAGTCTTGTCCCCAGAGCTGCAGATGCGGTATGATTGAAAAGAACTCCGAAAAGCGAGGTCGGAGGTCTGCTTTCTATGTGTCTATCATTGCGATGCAATCTGATTATCATCAAACCGGTGCGGCTTTTACTGACGATGGGACATGTGCAGCAGCATCCCCCATTAGATCCAGCTGAAACCCCGGAAGAGTCCCTTGTAAGCGCATCGTAGTTGTACAAACATGCAATTTATTTAAAAAACAACTTACATGCAAACCGCGCGCAGAATGCATACACCGAGGGCGGAGGCAAACTCACCTGTATCCCGTGCAAACTGAACAGCCTCGTGAATATGTTGCATGCTGCACCTTCTGCGCACCGCCAAGAAGAATACACGCGAACGATGTGAGGAGCTGCATATTGTACAGCTCAACAGTATTTGACTGGAGGTACCAGTCCCGTTCACCAATCATCGCTCAGGCAGCAATAGGCAGACTGCTGGAAGATATCCATGGTGATGCGGGTAAAGGCATGGGCGATATGCATGAAACCGACAATGATGTTGGCGACGCAAAGGCCAGTGCCTGGATGTGAAGCCGAAGACGGCGCGGTCTGTTTACATGCAGATTCAATGCCCGCCCGTGATGACGGCACTGCTGATTCGTGTTCTCCGCCAGCTGGCATGGCACACCAGACGCCTCGACATGCCGTGGCGGCAAAAACTTGGTGCTTACAGACCTAAGTTGATCCAAGCCAAGGTAAGTAGGCGGCCAAGCTACCTTCGAATGCCACGGACGGCTGCATGGCGTCCACCACCCAGCAGTGATCCTCGACAGCAAGCTGTACGATGCTCGGAGTATCACTCTCCCACCACTCCGTGTCCACGGCCACACTCAGCATCCCGGAGGAGAAACACTCTCTGTCCACATTCGCCCACCACTCAGCACTCTACCCCTACATGCTATCGGCGATGCCATTTTCGCAACAGGGGTGCTCGTAGGCCGTCGATGATGGTGCAGCTGGCAGCCATCTGTTCCGAAGCTGGCGGCCCTCCAACATGACGCAGTTGGGAGTCATCAGGCATGGTGCAGCCGGCGGCCATCGGGTGTGAAGCTTTCGGGAACTATAATACAACTCTATATCGGGTCTAGTAGAGCCGGTGGCTGCCGGATACAAAGTCGGCAGCACTTGGGTATGAAGTCTGAGGCATGCTCGTTTCTGACGGCCAGAGAGGTGCAGCCGGTGACTGCCCGGGACCGTGCAGCTGGCGAGCGCGTCTGGTGGACCTGGTGACTACCGGGTATGACACGGCTGATTATTGCTCACCGTGACAGCTCCGAGCTTTGCGCACTCCCCTGCAGCCCTCCTGACAGAGCTTGCTGCGAAGAAACGCGCTTTTGGAGGTCGCTTTCCATCGCTTTCAGTCCCGCTTCATCGTCCACCCACGTCACTTGCACCCCGGGCCGCAGCTGTAGCCAATCGCACTGCTCCTGAGTCTGCCCTCCTCCAAGGCGCTAACCATTGTAAGAGATCCACGTTCACTGTTGTGAAATCGATCCCACTACCCAGGAAAACGCCGTGTCGTGTTTTCTTTCCTCAAAAATACACGTGAAATGCGCGTAGCTGTACGGCTGACGACGTCATAACGACAGGCTTTCCCGCAAGTTTTCAAAAAGAGTTCTGGTCGGGACGAAGATGCTGTGACCCTGGCAGGCGCGGGTATGCTAATTGCATCAATGATTGGTGGTGACTTGCGTAATCATACTCACGGGCCACAGTGCCGTTCATCACCTTCATGGGGGAAGAACTATCCGTGTGCGGCTGCAGAGGCGGCGGCCTGTATTGCAGCTGAAATGAGTGCGCGGCCAATCGTATCTCCTCATCGAGCCTCTTTCGCAAACGGCCTTCCGTGGTGGCCTGATAAACCGTTGATCCCGCCTAAGTGTGACCGTGGGCGGATATACACGGCCTCATGCACACCTTCACAGAGCCTGAGCAAAAGCACCGCAGAATACGCCTCTTCGGCAGTATCTGTGATGACCCCGGCCTCATACAGGCACTTGAAATTGTCTCAGTCTGACTGCCGTCACAGCCGAGCTGGGTGGGGTTAACCCACCCCAGCTCGGAAAGCACCTGCTCTTAAATCTTTCCACGTGAAATGAACTCCCGAACTCTCCTGAACCCTCAACATTGTCCGGGTGTGGCCGTCGTATAGAGTTTACTTCCACCTGCAGATCGCAGCTATGGTTCCTACCCTTTGCTACCAACCAACCGTTCGAGTGTTACAATCCTCACGACTCGCCGACATCATAGCTGCCCTACATATCATAAGATCCGCCGCGTACATCTCCGGTAGAGAGTGCAACATGCGCATGCCGCGCCACTCACCTCGTACATGACATGCAGAATGGATCGGCGCGTGGACTTTCCATCGAGTTGCGTGAGCTATGCGATCCCCAACCGGCAACACCCTCAGACGACGCCACCCCATGGGAGGATACCGCACGCCCACCATTCTTCTCAGGCCCTACACGCCTGAAAGATCAGTGCTGAAGGATCAGAGGTCTACAGGGAGCCGTCGGATTCGATGGATGGGCAGGAGATGCGCACTGCTCAGGCAATAAGGGCATGGCTACAAGGGGCAGGTGCATATGGTAGGGTCTCAGCACCGCCGCATACTGCGCGAGCCAAGAGACCCACTCTTTGCTAAGCCCCTCCTCACTCGGCTCGTGCACTGGATGCAACTTCTCCACCAATCGTGCGGCCAGGATGTACTCTTCGTGTGTGCATAGCGATTGTATGAGCACGGCCAGGACTTCCTGCAGGACCTCGCCATCTTGGGGAAAATCAGACGTACAAAGTGTGTGGCTTATTTTTGGATCGACTACTTTGTGCGCATGTAGGTGCATCGTTACTTTCCGTAGCCCCTCGGCCAGGCAGCGCATTAATATAAGGGCGCCCATTTATCGGCGATGGGCCCTGGGGGAAATCGAAACGGTATCAAACTCCAGGGGGTAAGGCAATAGCCAATACACCGGCGACTCTGTGAGGTTACCGCCCTAAACAGATAGGGCACTCCCGAACATCACGATACGACATGATGCCATGTACAGGGTAAGCACAACAAATCTTAAACCAATGGTGCTCGGGGCGCATTGTCAGCAGCAACTTGTGATCTCAGGACAAAATTGAATAGGTTGAAAACGCAAAGTGGTACATTTTAAAAACCGACTCGACGAATAATCACATGGCCAAATGTGAATCAGCGCGTGTACCTACACACAACCTTGTGTGCATACAGCCGACGTATATATATATATAATGTATATGTATGACGTATCCTTGGACCGACTCCGTTGGCACACCGTAGCCAGAGAAGACTCGCTGCACTATGTACCCCCGCCGGGATCAAAGGACTCAGCACACACTTCGGGACACTTAACCGGATTTTTCGGAGCTCACTAGTGAAGAATGGGACCCCCTAAGCCTCACTGAGCCACCCGAGCCCCTCTGCATCCGCACCGCCGTTGCACTGCTGCCTTGTGCCTGAAGCCGATTCACCCCCGAGCTGCGCGAGCCATATCTCCACCACCAAGCCTACGCGCAGGACCACCCCTCTGCTCTCTGAGCCTCACTGGGCCGCCTGAGCCCCTCTGCAACTGTACCGCCGGTGCACTGCTGCTGTGTCTCTGAAGCCGGTTCACCTTTGCTCCTCGAGCCGCTCGAGCCGTCTCCCCACCACCAAGCCTACGCTCAGAACCACCACCCGACTCCCTGCCTGCCCCAAAGCCTGGTCTCAAGAGAGCTTGTCCATCCACTACACAGCAGGTATTCCAAACGGCTGTCCCAAGGGGATGAAAATGATAAACTGAATTGCTTCCTTCTGACCTTGCGCGCTTGCTATTGATGTGCGCTTGCAACCTCTACCCCAAGCAACAACTCTATGAGACTGAAGCCCTTGCGCTGGACACCCTGCGAGGAAGCCGCAGTCCTGAGTCATGCGCTCCACACTTGCACTGCAACTGTCGTGCTGCACTGTTCCTACTTGGGTTCCCATCCCCACCTATGCCTGTGCGTCACAAGCCCTCCCGGTGGCCGATAGTTCACCACCCGGTTGCCTTCCCGGTCGCTTTGCATCACTGTTACTTCCGGCACGGCAAGCAACCTCGCCACGTGGGTATGGAAGCTGATAAGACGCCGTGTGTTGCGGTGCAACCTGTTGTAAATGGTCATCGCTGCCGCGATGGGCTTTTGTCAGCTCCACCCGCCATCCATTTTCACCCATTTCCAATTTTTTGAAATTTGATTTTTTCTCAATTTCAAGATGGCATCGCCGTCACGGTGACGTAGGTGAAGCCTACTGTGGGCATGTATCAAAGAGTTTTTCATCACTGATGAATGAATAATAGAGATTCGTGCAAGGGGGAATATCCGGTTCACCAGCTTGCCCAACTAGAGTGCAAGGGAAGCTGAGAGGTTTCTTGCTATAGAAACGGGGGAACTGTGACAGTGGAGACAACATGACAGGTGATATTTCATTACAAATCACACACGGCCCCTCGGAGCCACGGCCACTGCTCTGTTCCGGGGTAAGATGAAGATGGCTGCGAAGGAGGAGGATCCTCGAAACGCACATTCCTCCTCGTCGAAGAAACTGCATCACTGAATATGAATAACAGTATAAAGACGAGAAACACAGTGATGCCAGACAACATCAAGCTGTGAACTGACCAGAATCAGCGCAATGATCACAGGTTGGTTTCTTTTTTTTTAATTTCCGTCATGACACTGCGGCCGTATATATTGTCTGGCATCACTGTGTTTCTCGTCTTTATACTGTTATTCATATTCAGTGATGCAGTTTCTTCGACGAGGAGGAATGTGCGTTTCGAGGATCCTCCTTCTTCGCACGCCAGGTACTTTGTTACCTTTTGTGGACAGCGACGGACTTTTGCCACCGTTCAACAATGGCCACGCATCATAAATGAGTGGCAGACGAGTGGCGGAGAGTGGCAGATCCAACGGAGACCACAGATCTTGAACACCGCACATCTAGGATCCAGTCCCGCCCTGCACCATGCGGCGCAGGATAGGACTCTTGGATTTAAAGTCCAAATTTCGCATGCAAACTGAGTGTTCCACCATCTTCATGCAAAGCCTGTCCGAGCGACACGGGAAGGGCGAGCAGTGGGCACCTTGTCCTCAATAAGATCGATGCCAACAACCCTATCTCGAGCGATCAAGATCTCAGCCACCATTGCCGGCTCCCCGGCTTCCACCAGCTCTCTCAGCTGCGAGCAATCCCTCCGAGCAAGCTCAGCTCAGCCACCATTACCCAGTTTCCGCCAGCTCTCTCAGCTACGAGCAGCCGCTCAAGCACCCTCAACGTACTAGTGCTGCCTGACCCAACATCCACCCCATTGGACATGGTAGGAAACTGCAAGGGTATCTGCTTGCCACAGCGAGCCTCGCAGCTGCTCATTTGGTATCACCGTATTCGTGGAGCTACAGTCGAACGGATCCTTTTGTCAGGCTGTCAGTAAAAATCCAACGGTCCAGATTGCCGCATATGGTGCTCCACATCACATATCCGTAGGCATGATATGGTCACCAACTGGAGTGGTTGTAACTCAAATTGACGTAACCATCGTTGGTCGTTGGGTACGGCTGGTTATAAGACCAGCATAGGCCCAGATGTGCTACCAGAGATGTCCAGGATGGCGAGGCGAAAGAGCACCCCACCACAAAAAGCAAATGTCGCAAAACTAATGCCCCATCGCGCGTGCTGTAAAATATGCTCCCGACACCCCGTTCCTGTGGCAAACGCTCGGGGCCCTGGATTTGCAGAGCGCACTGTCGGCAGAGATGCGGGCTGCCTACCGGGCATCGGATTTCGCATCGCAGGCACTTGAGAGCGGATAGGACCGCCGCCGCCACGGAGGTTTTCACCATCTTTGCTTTTCGCCGCGTGCGTGTGCGCCGCTTGCGCTCCTCGATGGTTGTGGCGCCTCCCCCTGGTGCATCCGTCACCGCGTTTCCCGAGCCTGGCGGTCTCTCATCTTGCATCGCGCGCATGTCCTCGTGCGGAGCTGCTGCAGCCTCTGCGGCGCTCCCTTCATCTTCCCAGCTTTCTCCAGGCACCGCTGCTCCGTCCACCGAGGTAATGGCCGGCTCTAAGGTATGCGTGGAAGCTGGCGGAAATCACCAAAGCACCCAGACGCCATAACTCATCACGCGCCAAACACACATTTCTTCACCTAAAGTTGGGCCCAGTGGGCAAAGGCGGACCCAGCTTTTTTACTGGCTGGGTGCTTGACGGGGGCCATGCAGGGCTCCATGATCCAAACTTTGGCTGTCGTTTAATTAAAGAAGTGTCGGAATGGAAGAAGTCTAGGTGCAATCGAGGGCCTTGAGCGATCGAAGAATGTGCGTTCCGATTTCGTTTTTTGCTTGCTTAGAACATGGGCTGCAAGCTCAGCTCAAGAGCCTGGCGCTCGCATCATCAACCTGCCCTCATCGCATACACTTCCTAAACATCACGAATCAAACCCACAACCTCCTTCGAGCGGACGGGGTTCGGGTCGCCGGCCCTGACCCATCCTAATGAGGCCCCTACCACCAGTAAGGGTGTCCTGGCGCGCGAGCTGCAGGAGGCTGAGAAACCGTAACTTTAGAACAGCTGGATCGGAGTCTTGGGAATCTTTAGCCGCACGGCAGTACAGGATGAGGGATTCCCTGTTCCCAAACAGCAGCAGACACATGCTCAGGCAATTGTGGTCAACTGACCCATGAGGCATCTGACCCAGCCATCAACAACATTTGTCAATGACCAAGCCATCAGACCGACTTCACCTGAAAGCAATCCGACACCCTAAATCCGCACGGACTGAGTCTTCAGCCTTCTCCGTGGGCAACATGCGCAACGAAGTATTGCGAAAATTCCGGCATCGGCAGACTTGGGAGATGAAGCACAGAGCTGGAGCACAAGGCTGCGCGCACTGCAACCAGCTTAGCTCTTGCAACCCGTACGTTGGCTATAGGTTCATACGAGGTGGTGGGGATGTCGAATACCGTAGCTCCGTCAGCACACCCTTGCGCTGCTTGGGAGTGGCATACTCCATTCCGGCTGCGGCGGCACGTGCGAGCCGAGCCGCCAGTTCTGACGGACCTGCGCAAGCAAGCCGTGATCATGACTTCCCCACTCATATAATCAGCATCATGAAGTTTGAGGATAGCTTCGTGCTGGGTGATGCGTACAGTCATTTTCTACTGACTTTCTCAACGAGGAAATGGTGGTGTGCACCGGTCACAAAAGGCTGTGTGCGTTTTGGGGTTCCATTGCCTTTAAACCTTCATTCCGTACGCGCCGAACGAGAAGTGTAGCAACGTTGTGCTGGAGACTGAAGAGGCCTTAGCATAGTTCCCCGAAACGGATCCCGGAGAATGTACAGAAATCTATCGGTGCTTCTAATCTTGACCGTCGACAGGTGGTAGCTGCACCACCCCTTGTAGGAAAGCAGGCGCCACCTGTCACCATAAATGCTGATACCAATTTCACAGGGTTTGAGACCCCTCCAGCATTGAAATTTCCGTGAACTGGTGTGGGCGCACCAGCTTTATGCTCGAGAAGCTCTCGTGCCAAGCTACCCTGCGCATAGTGCAGATTCAATCAGGATGTGCCTTCCAGCAGGCGCACCACACGCGATCTGCACCCAAGCTCTCGCTGGTTGTAGCTAGCCCATTGAAGCAGCTTCGAGTGAGCTTGCCAGAAAGAAGGCGAACAGTCCATCAGCAACCAAGCAAGGAAGAAGTAATTGGCCCAGCCAGAAAGCGCGCTAGAATGATGAAAAGTGAGCTCTGTATGCGTCCCTTGACAAAAGGTTGATTGATAAGACCGAAGCTAGCAATATGATAAGGAACCGAGGTGCTGCATTGCTGGCGACATCGAGGTTTGCTGCTGACCATCGGATCTCAATGCTGACCACAGGATGTCTAGACGTCTAGACGCCTCGGCACTACGTCGAGGAGCGCCAAGAATTGGAACATAAGGGTCTCTTTCAACGTGATGCCTCCAGAAAGAGTCATCACGAGCATCAGCCAACTCGCATGCCTGGCGAACGACGCCATTGCGCCCACATTCCGTCTGCAATTGATGGAGGCGGGGTTTTGGCATGTTGGCCCAACAGCATGCCAGCGAGGGCGTTCTCTAACATCGAGAGGTGCTCGTCATACCTTGTCCGTTGAAGCTAATGAAAAAATAGCAAGGGGGAAGCGGCCTTGAAAAGTGTAGAAACAGCAGTGGCCGGGCAGCGCAAACCCGTGTAAAAGGCAGCGCCCCTGGCGGCTCCTCGGATCCAGCCTCAGCGTGCTGCTCTGTTCGATCCGCCCACATCTCCCACAAGCCATCACACATGTGCAGTATCATCTTCAAGCCCTCCATCTCCTCCCCAAGCTGTATTCTACCACTTACATTCCCTGCCGTGCCGCTGTATGCATCCTCACCAGGCTGCTTCCTTGCCCTCACAGCTGCTGCCGACGCGTTGGATCCTCCCTTGTGCCCATGATGTTTGTGTGTGTGAAAATGGATTTGGGCTTCCTTTGGTGACAGATCTCACACCAAACAAAGAGGATTCTGAACCAGAGAAAGCTGTCGTGTGTGCGACTGTGCTTGTTGCTCATCCCTCTCTAACAATCGCTATCCCGGCCACCAGAAATTCTATTTGGCTGCAACATTTACCCACACCGGGAATCAAAGGCTTGAGCACACAAGCATTGGGAAGCCTTCCCATGCTCTCTCGGGTAAAATTACCCGGATTCTGCATCAGGATTTTTTTCCGACAGGAGGCACAGTTATCAGCATGCTCCTTTTGTGCTGCCAAGGCAGCCTCATCTTCCTGGCATTCCACGATCATCCTCACCCATATTACTCAATTCTGCCCCACCATATTACTCAATTTTGCCCCACCCATCTTGCTCAAGGCCTAGACACAACGTATCCGCTCCCTTTGCCACGTCACAGGCGCTCACAACACTCACTACTGCATAGTTGGCTCTCAAAATAGACAAGAGCACCTGGAAATCTCGCCAGCTGCCCGGCTCATCTTGCTCTTGCTCAGCCAACACTCGTAGAGTTTCAGGATCTAAGCGACCTTTCCCCATGCTGCACGCTGTATCCCCTGTGATGAGCTTTGCATAGCCCTTTTCCTGGTTAGCAGCTCCCGAATCTACCTGATGTGCATTGCGTGATATGCAGGTGCCACACACACAGGGAACGACACGAGTCACCTCCACACCGAACGAACTCTAGTTAACAGCAGCAGCGGGCTGACACGTATCAATTGCAGCTCTGTACCTCCGCGGCGGACACAGATGGGGCCTTACTATCTCGGTTTCCGTCTACACGTCGCGCGGATAGAGTTTGGTAGCACGACTGCTGGCTTGAGGAAATGAGAGCAAAAAGCTGGGGAAAATGCAATAAAACAAATCCCGTTGTAGTTGTCCCGTAAACTCGAGTGCTTAAAGATTGTTGTGTCAGACAACGAACCGTTTCGCCATCTTCGAGCAAGTCGGCATGAGAGCAGAATAGCGTTTTTCTCTGCAAGCAGTATACATTGAAAGCGACAATGTTTGCAGCGCATATTGTTCTTGACAGAGTTTTGCACTGTTTGTATGCCAGCAAGTCAGATCGGTAAACATGGAAGGATGATGCACCGCACGACGCATCAGAGACTTGCTAACTCCCGTACTTATTAGGTGAACGAATTCGGGGGAAGTCGCCCACCTGTGACGGTCTTCACGCGGGTCTCGGCGCCCACTTCCAAAAGCCACGTGGCAAGCTCGTCACGGCCGCGGCCACACGCAAAAATAAGCGGCGTGTGTCCCCTGGAAGTGGTTGCGCGTACGTCCGCGCCGTGTCGGACAAGCATCCGAGCGAAATCCACCTCCTCTCGCAGCTGGCAGGCGTGGTGCAATGCAGTCTTGTTGTTGCGATTACCGATGTTCACATACTTCGAGGGCCCTATACCATATTGAATTTTCCATGCTAGCATCTGGTTCTCCACGCCAACGCACGAGTGCACGCGCGGTGCTGTGCACATATCCCTGCTCTCGCGGGACCCCGGGTTCGATAACTGCACTGAGAAGACCTCTTTCACTTGAGTAGCGAGGCAAGGTTAACTATCTATCAATGTAACGTGATAGAAGTGGGAAACTCTTCTCTCATTACTAGTAATTTTGGGAACAGCACGTTTTACACGTCTCTACACATCGTGCAGATGAAGGTGTAACATCCTAGCCAGCTTCGACACTCAAGTGAGGAACCCCTTGGAGATGTGCACCCCCATACAATTGAGCAGCACCTTTTTAGCTCTTCGCGATCGAATCTGCCTTCGTGAGCTTGTGTTCGTGGGGACGTGTCGACGTGGGGAACCCAGCGTGAGATGCAATGCACGGGTGCCCTTGGCGACTTGGGAAACACCGCGGTGTGGGCGACTCGCCTGAGCTGCTTTGCGCAGCGAGATAAAATGGACCGGTCCCCTGAAGGAAAGTCGAACAAAGGAATTATATTGTTTGGGAGGTTATCGGGATGTGCATCAAGAGGAGGGGGAAGGGGCGCTTGAACCTCCATTTGTATTCGCACCCTTCTGACCAAACCCTTCTGACTATTAGATCGTGCCGGATGGAGCAGTTCACCCCCAAATGTTATAACTTGGGCACCTATGAGAAGCGAAATTAGTGTCTTTAGAGCACATGTGAGATACAGACACATCGACACCGTCTACGTCTCTTCTCTTTCGGCATGGCAGACATCGCAATAGCTGGACGAGCGTAACGCCCTCATGCTGTCATGCAGAACGATTCGATAAATATTTTAAGGTCGTTCAGATGCAGCCACGTCATAAGATAATCGAAAGTATTACCAGCCTATGCGGCCAGATTAGTCACCTCAACCAATCAGCCCCAGCCCCCCCCCTACGGGGCCACTTTCGACAACCGCCTTATATAACACCATTTTGCACTAAAATTAGGGCGGCACAGGGCAAGCCCTTGCTCCCAAATTCACTCCACACCTCCCACCTTCGTACTGTATGTCCTTCGCAAGTGGGCACCTGCCCCTTGCCATCTACGTCGCGCTAGAGCCCGCCACAAGCAGTGAACTCGGTGGTACCGACCTGCCGCCACACCCGTGTGGGGGCTAACCGTCATAGAGATATCGTTCCCCAGCCCCTCCCCCAAATATGGCGGATCCACGGGGTTCCAAGCCCCCCCAGGGGCCGAGTGAACCTTTGGGACATGTTTTACATCATTTGTGATGCACATGCCGCTAGGATTCCCACTTTCAATCCGGAGCTGATATCGCTCTATGACGTTCGGGTTTTTGGCAGCCTTGGTACCACGATTCACGCGTGACACCGAGGCCCTCAGACGATGTGCGCCCTCGAATCGTTTAAGCTCTCACCT